>PVKP010042475.1:0-18046 GCA_004027715.1 Plecturocebus donacophilus
ATCCCGGCTCACTGCAACTTCCGTTTTTCCGTTTTCAAGCAATTCTCCTGCCTCAGCCTCCCGAGTAGCTGGGACTACAGGCACGCACCACCACGTCCGGCTAATTTTTTGTACTTTAGTAGCGACGGGGTTTCACCGTGTTGGCCAGGATGGTCTCGATCTCTTGACCTCGTGATCCACCCGCCTCGGCCTCCCAAAGTGCTGGGATTACAGGCGTGAGCCACCGCGCCCGGCCTCAGTCCCTTTTTCAATCAGCTGGATGGACTGCTCTGACTTCCCAGAGTGCCAAACATCATCCAAAAGGAGACTCAGTCCCGTTTACTCCGCACCAAGAGCCGCCGAGCCGAGACGCCGGCAAAAAAGCCGCGCTAGCCGAAAGGGTCGCGCTGGTGACCCGTGGGGCTCCTCCGCTGGGAATGTCCTGGTCCGTGGGCAGCAAAAATTTATCGGTAAGTGTGGCGTCCACTGGCTTCTCTGCGCTTTTACTGAGAGCTGCAATCCTGAGCTGCTAGTGATCGGCCATCTTGGATCTCTCTCCGACTTCAAAATCTTTATGAAAGAAGCAAGATACAAAATACTATGTATTATATGACTCCATTTATATAAAATGTTCAGAACAAATTTACATAAATAAAAATCATATCTATATTTACCTTGGGATGTGGATGGATGTGAGGATTGGCTTTAAGCAGGTTCAACGTAAATATGTAAATTAGTCCATGGTAGTTGTACGACTGTATAAACTTACTAAATTGTAAATAACTAAAATTTATTGAATTGTGAATAACTGTGTGTGAAAGTTATGTTTAAATCATACCTCAATAAAACTGTTGTGATACCTGAAAATAAACGTTAAAGAAAATTGGGCTAGATAGATACTCATAGTTATTTCTAAAACATTTTATGATGTAATGCAATTGCAATATGGCTCACCCTTTATGCAAATAAATTATAATATTGTAACAAATATTGTAATTTGATAAAATTATTATCAGATAGAGATAATTGTTGTGCTGCTTAGCTTTATATGGCAAGTACTGATCATTTCTGTGAATAGAAACACTATAAAGACTCAACCATGAATTTTTCAATCATTGTATTTTGAATATGACATACTTAAAAGAAAAAATGTTGCATTTGTCAATACATTTGCTGAAATAATCACTTTATGGAGTGGTCCCTTGCCAGAACTCTTAAAAATATATAGAATGAATAATAGCTGCTAGCACATTTTCTGTTAGCATTTTTTACATAATTATGATATATAATGTTATTTTCAGGAGCCAAGTTTCAGAAATAGTTATTACTGGTTTATGTTACTCTCAGCATAAGAAACACCATACTGTTAAAATAATTCATCATTTGCATCAACATATTCATGATCACATTTTATTGATCCAGGTTTTGTATTGTTTTTATAGGGCTGCTCTCACATGCTTCAGCAACGTTAGATGGTAAGTATGACTTGCAGAAAAATTATATGACATTTGCAATACAATTTTAACATTTATAATGGGGTGAAACATGATGAACATATAGCATTTACTTCATTTTCCTCCTGAGTAAATAGAGAGAACATATTTTCTAATTCCAGCTGCATCTAGTTCTGACTAATAAATTGCTAGATAAAAAAGTAATGTAAACTAGATCCAGGTCTCATTTATAAGTGTATTCCATACAGAATCCTGTCCCATGCTTTTCCCTTCTGGTATAATCTTGGAGGGGAATGTAAAAAATGGTGGTAATTCCAGGTTGAAAGAAACTTTAACCCTTACCTGTACCATAACTTCCAATCTCATTAGAATATGTAGTGATTAGTAATAAAATTTATTATGTTAAGCCATTGAGATTGATAAGGTAGATTTTCTATTACCTTGTTTGCAGAATTCTAACATATTATTAACTTCAATTTATAATAAAATATTATATTGGAAATGCCTGCACATTACCATATTTCTGGCTAATAAGTTTATAATTCTTTAGAGCCTCTAAAATGATATTAAAATGTCCTCAAATATTTCGTAAATACATATACAAGTTCAAAAATTATTTTGGAGTCTTGAACTCTAGCTGTGTCCTAGATAGTGTCCTGTATACTTTATATGCACTAATTAATTTAATCCCATCAGCAATCCAGTGAGGTTGGTGCTATTAACATCATTTAACAGATGAGGAACTTCTATACTAACATTAGACTATGTTTCTAGTAAATGGAATGGTTGAGACTCAAGTAGGGGTACTCTGATTTGAAAACATGAGTTCTTAATTACTAGGAAAACCAGAGGGGACATATATGCAAACATGAAACTAGCTTTAAACATTTCATTATTTTATAATTCCAGTATGAATGTAATCATCTTACAGTGCTCTAAATAGATACAGTCATACACATAATTTTTCTAGTATCAATAAAATTAGTAATAGCCTATGGTAGTAAAAATCACATAATTAACATAAAAATACTTAAATATCATATGCACGGTTTTTTAAGTGTTTTCAAAGTTAATATACAGTACTACTGTAAATAATTACACAATTTCAGATCAATAAATAGAGGCAGAATGAGATGTGGTAACTTGTTGGCACATAAGTGCAGATCCAGGTGGTGTGACTCCATACTCACTACAATATTCTGTCTTCCCTGGTTAATTCAGTGTTTTTCGCCATCAAGTAGGGAACACAATTATGAATAAAATTACAATTATACAAACAATTTCTGTGACAGAATTCTATTTTGTGTAGTAGACAAAAATCTATGCCTATGTTTTACACATAGGTTGTTTATCTTTAAGACAAAGTGGGAACAACAGGCTTTCCAAAATGACATTCACAATTCCTTTTTTAATCAAAATAGTTATCATGGGTAAAAATGGCATCTAAAATCCTAAACCACAAAACAAATTAACTTTAGTACTTTATACGCTATACACCTTTAAAATAGTTTTTAATTAGAAACTAAAGTTTCTTTTACTAGCGAACTTGCTGACTATGTAGGAAATTCCTGATAAATGTATCAGACAACTAGCTACATGTTGTCATTTGAGGACTGCTAGGACTTTTGAGTCTCCAAAAACATTCTTACTGACTTAACTCAATACCTAAATGCCAGGCCTAATGCCTTAATGTTGACAGTTAAAATTTATGTATGGTTTCTGGAAATGATAACACTATAAGCTATTTTCAGCCACTTATCAATTAAATTATTAATGCATGTATTATATTATTTATAAAAGGAAATAGTATCTTTACAATATAATGGATAAACTTACTCTTCCTTTTATCACGATGTGTCTTTTATCTTTCACATCTACCAAAATAGATGCCCACAAAACAGTAATAAATAGTTGCTTTTATAGAACTTGTGTAGAGTAAGTCACTTACAATAAAGCTAGAATATATCAGAATCATGTAAGAAAGGCATATAAAAATAGCTGAAACACTTATAAAGAAAGGCAGACTCGGATTAAACACTACAGTAAGCAGCTCCATGGCAGGTGAAGAAACAGCAGAAAGAAACTGATTGGAGCCACATGTTTAAGATTAGGAAGTAATAACAAAGATGAAGATTAAACTAATTGAGAAGAGAAATGGGCATAGTAATAAATGGTATCTACATCCAAATTTTGTTTAGGAATGATCTCCATGGGGTCATTCTAATGAACTTCAGAAATGTAAATACAAATGCCCATCAATGATAGACTGGACAAAGAAAATGTGGCACATATACACCATGGAATACTATGCAGCCATAAAAAACAATAAGTTCGTGTCCTTTGTAGGGACTTGGATGAATCTGGAAGCCATCATTCTCAGCAAACTGACACAAGAACAGAAAACCAAATACTGCATGTTCTCACTCATAGGCGGGTGTTGAACAATGAGAAAACGTGGACACAGGGAAAGGAGCATCACACAGTGGGGTCAGTTGCCGGGGGCTAGGGGAGGGACAGTGGGAGGTAGGGAGGGTGGGGAAAGATAAAGCTGGGAGAAATACCAGATGTAGATGAAGGGGGAATGGAGGCAGCAAACCACCTTATTATGTATGTACCTATGCAACAACCCTGCATGATCTGCACATGTACCCCAGAATCTAAATTACAATTAAAAAAAAAAGAAGGAAAAAAAAAGAAAAAAAATGCAGAATTTTTAATATGACCTTTAGCAAATATTCAGAGAACAGGTATTTTCAATCAAAAACAGTGTTTTCTTTTTTTTCCATTAGAACTAAGAAAAAAGCAGCTTCACAACTCATTTTGTCAGGGTAGTGAAACCTTGAACAGAAAATGACAGAGTAGATTTTTAAAAAAAGAAAAAAATCATAGGTTAATCTCAGCATTCAGGATAGATTTAAAATTCAGCTACTAAGTATTTACACAAAAAAGAAAGCACCTAACACTGGAAATTAGATGCAGCTTATTTTAAAGTTTATTAATGAAACAAGTAGCATTTCAGACCAGTGAGGAGAACTGAAGATGACAAAGATATGGTGCTGGGGAAATTGATTACTTATGTTGTCACTGAACGAGTTAGAAGGAAAGCGCCATACTCTGAGTTCCAAATTAAGAGTCCTTCATTTGCCTGCGGCTGAGAGTCAACTCGAGCTCAAAATCTCTTACCCCGAGGAGGGGGCTTGATTCTTTTTTATACCTTTATTTAGGTAGGAAACGGGGAGCCTAGCTGAAGCAGAATTTTACAGAAGCAGAATAAGCAGGTTAGAGGAAGTGGCTGCTGGCCAGGGTATTTCCATACAATCACAAAAAAAGGGGGGTTTTCAGAACAGCAGGTGGGCTTGCCAAGCAGGACATGGTTATATCGGTTATAGGTACTGAGAACAGTGTTAACCAAACTCAATAATTCAAAGCTTTGAGTGCAGCATGACCTAGTAATGCACCTGAGGGTCCGAGGCAGGGAGGGAGAGGCTAAGATGGAGCATGTCAGGCTCACAGCTAAGATGGAGTCAGTTAGGCTAGCACAAGTTAGGTTATCACACTTACATGTTTACAAAAGAAAGTTGATTCTTTCCTGACATCTTACATAAATTTAATTCCACACTGATTAAAGACTTAAACCACCTAATTGTGGTTGGAAGATAATTTCTAAACAAGACATAAAATAAAACCCAAAACCACAAAGTAGAAGATTGATTTGTTCAACTACATTAATATAGAAAATAGTAAGTATGGATATCACAAAGATATATTTACAATTCCCAAATCTCCTAAGATGTGTATTTTTAATATAATATAATTATTTTAAAGTAATAAAAATAACAAATTCAACAGAATAATGGACAAATATCATCTGTTATTTCATACAAGAAACACAATGTTATAAAATATATGATAAAATTGATTTCACTAGAAATCGAGACAAGCAAAATAACACATGAGATAAATTTTCATACCCACTCAGCTGGAAAAATGAAAAAAAGATAATTTAAAATGTTAGTGAAATATGATTTTCTTTCACAAGTAGATACACTTTCAATTGGTAAGCATATGTAGAAATACAGTCTTTTCTTACTAAAGATATTTGAAAATGCATACATCCAGTGATCTAGGAATTACAGTCATAGTATATTAATGTAAAAAATCTTATGTGATCTAGAAAATATGTACATGATTGTTCCTAGCAACATTGTAACAATAATAAATGTTGACATAACCCAAATCTCCATCAACAATAAAATGGGTAAGTAAATTGTTCAAAAACAAAAGATAATTTCACATAGCAGTGGAAATTAGTATTAATTTCTATATCCATCTCAAAATATCAATATGCAGTGATTAAATGAATCACAAAAGTCTCTTTACAGTATGATTTCATTTATATATGCATGAAAACACATAAAAATTAATTTGTATAAGTTTATAGGGTACAAATGCAATTTTCTTAAATGCAAAGATTCCATGTAGTGGTCAAGTCAGGCCTTTTAGGCCATCCATCACCCAAATAATGTACATTGTATTCATCAAGAAATTTTTAATTATTCACGCCCTCTCACTTTATTACCCTTTTGAAATCTCCATTTTCTGTCATTCCATTGTCTCTGTCTGTGTGTAGATAAATATAATGAGAAACATCAGCTAAGATTTGCATTAAACTAATAGAAATCTTATATTAACTCAAATAACCTAGAATCTTACTTTTTAATTATAGCCTGGAGATTCTTAATCCAGGCATAGCAGAGAGATTTCACTAAAATTATTTTTTATGCTGGTTTATACTCAGCATTGTCACTTATATTCATATTCAAAGAATGAATATTGAAGATCAGACATCAGGAACACATTTCAGACAGTAATAATAATAAGAAGAAGTTAAAAAATAGAAAAGGGATTCCTCTAAGAATCCTACCCAGTGGAGTTTCCTTAGATTTTTCATCTCAGAAACCACCATTGCCAGCCAGGCGCAGGGGCTCACACCTGTAATCCCAACACTTTGGAAGGCCAAGGTGGAAAGATCACCTGAGGTCAGGAGTTGGAGATCAGCCTGACCAACATGGTGAAACCCCGTCCTTACTGAAAATACAAAATTAGCTGAGTATGGTGGTTGCCACCTGTAATTCCAGCTACTCCTACTCGGGAGGCTGAGGCAGGAGAATCTCTTGAACCCGGGAGGTGGAGGTTGCAGCAAGCCAGAATCATGCCACTACACTCCAGCCTGGGGAACAGAAAGACTCTGTCTCCAAACACACAAACACACACACACACACACACACAGAGAAAGAGAGAGAGACAGAGAGAGAGAGAAACCGCCACTGTCTTCAGATGAAGCTAGAAAATGTGGTATTTTAGCTGGCTATATTGCTACCTCAAAAAAATCAGGCCTCTGTATTAGGAGAAAAGAGCTGGGGGAAGTGTATGAGGTAAGTAACTATTATGGCAAAATGGCAAGGGCATGCAAGATGAAAGTTAACGTAAAAATAGAGGATTTTTGCAAACTGAAAAAGGTATGCTTTGTACTTGGAATACAAATCCATTCATATAATTATATAAAGCTTGATAGTAGGTACTTGGATGCTCATTTTTAGTATGAATTTTAGCACAAGTTTAGGTATACAAGAAAACTGCACATGTATCCCTGAACCTAAAATGAAAGTTTAGGTGAAAAGAACTAAAAACAAAATGAAACCAATGAAAACATTTTCCCAATTAATGTTTCAATTTCAATGTGAGAAATGCAAATTTTTTTTTCAATGGCTGCCAAAAATAGTGCTATGCTCCCACTAAGACTTTCACTATATTCTAGCAACAGAGCCAAAGTATGTAGTTCTGACCATGGCCAAGTTATGTGGAACAGTTCCACTGTCAGGTTTTTAATGTACACTGTATATTCCTTATGTAAAAATAATAATAACCTATTTTTCTTTTATTAGCCATAGATAATCTCTGTCTATTTTTGGAAGAAAGCAAAGAGGCTTGCTCATCTCAAATTAGCAGAAAATTGTTTTACCTATTTTCTTCAAAGAAACAAGAACAAAAACAAACTTAGCTTTAAATTATCTCCCATAAGTTATCTGCATTTATTCAAAGGGCAGAGAAGGAAATGACAGTGAGAAAACTAGCATGTATGAAACACTTATTATGTGCCAGCCAGTGTGTTAGGTAATTAGCATTCAAAGTGGTTCCTTTCAGCATCACCACATGTCATATAACAGCTCTCACAACAAATTCTTCAGTAACATTGTAGAATTTCATAAATATTTTTTGTGTAAGCTAAGACCTCTTAAAATCTATTCTCAGCATTTTTCAAGAATATATTTTTATTAACTATATTCACTGTTGTACAATAGATCTCTTGAACTTACTCCTTTTAAAAGAAGCAATAGGCTTCATAGGATTATCACGAAAAGAAGGCTTTTAGATTCCCAGTCTGTGTGTTGTCCAGATAGAGGCATGCTGGAGCTGAGACGCCCTGTTTGATATGTGGTGTATTTATGCCTTCCCTAGAGGAACCCTGTCTCTCATTGTTGTATCTTCTTGTATGATAAGTATGATAAAGCAAACTTGTCTGAGGAATGATACGTAAGCTTCTGGTACCCAGATAACCTGGATTCAGTGCTGTAGGTTTAGAGGAGTTGTGTGAGAAAATCAACTGCCTAGTACTAGTGGATCATAGTAACTGTATTGTTATATTTAAAACCTTGCATTATACTTGAGGAATCTGAGTTCAGAGATGTTAACATGTCTGAGGTCACACATGTAGCACATTTCAGTCATACTTATGATTCCCAAGTCCATAGTGTCATGTCAGGCTATACTGTTTTCCAAACTGAATATGATTGAGGCAACTACAAAGCTCCATCAAATTCTATTTACCCTAAATTGTTTTCATTTTTTTCCAGAATTCAAGTATTTATTTTTGAACAGAGCTTTATTCACACATACACATACCCACATCTCTCTATGTAGGACTAATACATATTTTGCACATATATATATATATAACCTGCTGTTATACATAATATTGTGTTATAATATCAGTTGTAAGACTCATTATTACTTTGGCAAATTTTTTTGTAATGACAGTTATACTACAAAGTATGTAAAATAAATAAATAAAATAAGTAATTTCAAACAACTCAGAAGGAATGCCAAAAGTAAGCATTATATGTTTACAATCTGAATATTATAGGTAAGTTAATAAAAACTATATTATAATGTTTACATTTCTAAATTTCAATTTGTTGTCCTTCATAATAAAATTATAATATTAATAAAAAACTTCAAAGTTTACCTATGTAAAAATCAAGAGGAGAAAATTCAGAAAATTACAATCAAGAAAGTACTGTTGAAAGAAACATCAGTAAGTTGATTTTGGAGTGTGCTGATTTGATAAGTTTAGCAGTGGTTAGAGAGTGAGCTACTCTGAAACTATTTGACCAAAGTGGGTAATAATCTGTTAACAGGTCAACATGAAAGATTAGTTTACCTTTCAAAACAGTTAGTTTTTCATTAGCCTATCATAATAAATTTAACTGGTAAACTTCATCAGTTACCTACATGATTTTCAATGGAAACAAACTGAGATGATATGATGCCCATAAATCATAGTTTTGAAACTAATGAATACCAATGTCAATAATATGTCAGACATATTATAGTTACATTCATTAGTCCAAAGAGTATGTTTAAGCACAGAAAAGAATTTAAATGAAAATATATTTATCTTACTACCAGGTACATCACAGAAATGTAAAATTAAATATCAGGTTGAGACCACCTGATTATTGTTAGATATACTTGGGAAAAATTTAGATTCCAGACAAACGAAATTATTGATCACCTCGCCTACTAAAACTATCTTGATATTCAATAATGGATGACAAAGAAGATGGAAATTTGATAGCCTTAAAACATCATATGACTATTAGTTTTACATCTCTTACTAAGATTTCTATTACAATATTTTGATAAATATTGATTTATCAGTATGACTTTTACTGCAAATTTGCAGTTCAGTGGAACTGCTCACCTAATTTAAATCTATTTCACTTTATACAGTAGATATGTAAAGTTGAAACAAAATCAAATATTTGCAATAACAACTTTGTGTATCATTGTGTTAACTACCAAGCAACTTTCATTCCTTTAAAGGATGTGAGGCTTTAGGAAGTCAATAAAATTTGGTACATACAAGAGCCAAATTTAGGCTAGAAAATGTTATCTTCTGTCTTTTGGCCATACTGCAAAAGTTCCTATGAAATTGGTTAAATTATATTTAAAGGAACTATAGCCTAAATCTTCTCATAAAAATTGTTGATTTATAAAAGATATACGTTATAATACCAAAAAGTTTTGTAGGCTACCAGAAAATTTCGAACCACACTTTTATTTATCCTTATTTCCAAAGAGAGAATATATCTTTAGTTTCTTGGAGTTTCAAAACCATCCTTCTCTCTTAGGAGAAGCCTTTTGTTTTTATGTCCTAGATTTTGTCTATCAAGGTCTCAAAGCTTACAAAGGTCCTAGTGATCTTTTGGGATAAGACATTTATTTTATCATAGTCTGTGTGGAATGTACATGTGACAATTTTATCCTTGAAACTACTCGATCTATTCAATCATTAAAATTGCAGTGGCATACTTCATCTAACATGTATATTTTTACTCTACTAGGAGAGTAAAAACAGAGAAGCATCCTTCCTCTCCTAATCTAAGAATTCTGTACTATTAACTTCAAGTTATCTCTAAGTGCATTTTTAAAAGTCTAATGTATTTCCCAATTTCTTTCTCCTGAATTCATCAACTCTTTTTCTCTATCTTCAAGCCTGGAATAATCCTTTCCTCGTCATGAAGACCTTGCTTTTTGTACCACTGCAAATGTTAGATGCAATCAAAGGAAACCTGAGTGAATTCCTCCCACCATATATATCCTGTCACTTGCTTCTGGCTTTTGTGCCCATATGTTCTGTTTTTATTTGTCCTGTTACTAAGGATCTAAAATCTTAGACCTTAAACCAACTTTTCCTCTTGCTTACTGGATCCCATTCCTTCTTTCCTACTCAAAGGCATAGCCTCAGTAATTTTTTCCCATCCACATTATGAATTCTTACCTCTTTGTTGGATAGTACCCTCAAGCTTACTAACGTACTATAGTTTTTCTCATCTTAACATTTTACATCTCTTCCTAGAACCTCTCTCCAAAGTTCAAAATGCATGTACTTAATTGCTACTTTTCTACATGAATGTGCATTTTAAACTTGACATGTTCAAAACCTAAATCCTATCGTCTTTTTAGAAAAGTAAATTTTTGCAGCCTTCTCCATCTTTTTCCTTCTAGATGCTCAGAAAATATAATTGTGTATTTTAAAAATATTCAGAATGTAACAATTTTTACTTCTTTCTCTGAAAACATGTACAGTGGCACTACCATCTCTTCTTAGCTGATTTATTGTACTAGCCTTCTAACAGGTTTCTCTGCTTCTAGTTTTGCTTCCTAAAATCTATTATCAATGCAGTATTCAGAGGAATCATTTAATACAATGCCGAGGATGCCTTTCCTCTTCTCAAGCTTCCCATAGCATTCTCTCCAGCCCATAATACAAGACTAAGCCTTGCTGTGACTTAGTCTGGCTCCTCCATTCCACCCTCACTGTGTCTGACACCCTACTTTTTTTGCTCACTCTGCTGCAGATGCTCTGACTGCCTTGCTATTTCTAGAAAAAGCCAAGCATGCTCCTGTTTTATGACTTTTACTATTATTATTCTCTTACTTCAACCATTTTCCCTCATGCAATATATACTCCACTCTATTATTTATTTCAAGTCTCTATTCAAATTTCACCTTATTTGGGTCTCCCCTGACCACAATACAGAACATGCACACTTTCCAAATGGTTTATCCTCTTCATATTATCCATATTTCTCCAAATAATTTATTTCCTATTATCTCTTACAATGTGGAGCTCCATTAATGCAGGTGCTTTTCCTATTTTGATTCCTGATGATGTATTTCAAGGGACCAGAACACTATTTGGCACGTAATAGATTTTCAACATGCATTGCTGAATGGATTGGGCTATTTCAAATTCACTGCTCCTTACTTCCATAATTCTAAGTATTTAAATAGTCATAACTTTCTGGGCGTATAGGCTTATTTCTAGGCTGAAACAAGAAAACCATTAAGCCCAGTGAAATAAGCTAATGTGCTTATAAGATCTTTTAGACACAAAGTATACTTTGCTTTCAGTACTTATCTTGTTCTCATTGGTAACATTTATAGACTGTAGGGACTAATAGTAGAAATGTTACACCACATTCAGAAAGAAGAAAAATGAGAGCAATGAAAATAGGCTCATTTTAGGATAAATGATGATGGAGAAGAGAGGTAACCACCAAGTAATGAAAAAAGTAAAGAAATTCCCAGCATTCTGAGTTTTACGGGATAAAGAATGGAAAACCTGATCGTTATTAGACTTCAACATAAAACAAGATGACTATTCAAGAAGATAATCCACCACTAAATAAATAAAAGAAATAAACTACAAGAATCAATTGTATTGTCATTAACTGAATATTATATTATTTTTCGATTTACTATATGTAGTTAGAATTGTTCTAACATAGCAGGTAATTTAGACTCCAATTTTAAGATATCTTAATTGAAAAGCTACTTAGACAACTTTTCTGGAATTGTCCAAGAATATTTAAAAAAATCATTTGATTTTACTGGGAAAATGAGATATTAATGTATTTTATTTTTTCCAAAGGCTTTTTTAAAATTTGATTGTCTTACCAACATTAAGGCGATAGGTGTTTAATTTCCAGAGCTGGTCCCATACCTTAGCACTGCTATCTGAAATTGTCATAATTGTGTTTGCATAGACCCTTGTGATATCAAAGTTATAAAGATCTTTAGAAAAAATGGGTCTAAAAATTGGATTAAACATTTAGTCTAAAACATTATGAAAATCACCAAAATATTATTCAGTTATAAATTACAAATAAGGAAAGAGTAAAGAATCTGGATGCAAAAGGAGGTCAGTTTAAAAGAAAGAAACAACTAGAAGAAACTATAGCAACTTTCCTATAATCTATATACTTTAGACTTTCCTTGAACTAAGGTAAGTAGCTAAGGTATAAATATAACTGAATATTTTCTTATATATCCCACATCACTACCAATTTTCTTGCTCATCTGGTCATCTTTATCTATAGAGCAATTACAATTACAACTAAAATTTATATGCAAGTGTTAGCAAACCAGAATATTATTCTTTTTCTCATTTGTAGTAGAGGCAAGGTAAAGTTAAGCAGCTAATAAGTTCTCTGCAAATAAAATATCTGTACATATAAAAATTATTTATTCCTAAAAGTATTTCATTCTTCTCTGTTTCTCTGTGTGTGTATTTTTCTTGTTTCTCCTTCTCTGTTTCTCTCTCTCTCTCTCTCTCTCTCTCTGTCTCTCTCTCCAGGGTAAGAAGTATCTAAAGAAAATATTCTACAGTTTTATTTTGAAAGAATTTTTCTTCAATAATAGCAAGTGATGCTTTCATTCATTTATATATTTAATCATTTAATTAATATATATGGATATATATTCACTAAAATATATTTTACATATTTATATATTTAATAAAATATATGTCATCAAATAAATAAGTTCACTAAATAAAAAAATATATACATATATATCTTGGGAAAAACATACAGTATACTTGTTTCTCAAGTTACAATAATTAACGAGAGAGAACGTTTCATTTAATCTCTGGTGACTAAATTCTGGTGAAGAATTGTGTTTGCTGAAGTATTAAGACTAAGATAGTCATATTGATTATTACTATCAGGTAGCATTTATAGAAAATAGAGTAATTACTCAATTGTTGGTGGGAAGTGTGAAGTGTGTGAAAAATTAAAATGATAAATATTTATGTCTAAAATTTTTTATTATGAAAAAAATCAAATAATTCAAACTTACATTACCCTGATAATTGTCTCAGATTTTCCACCCCGCAGATATAATCAAGAAGGCACAGTAATTGCATTTTTTACTAGAATCTTTCTATGCTTTTTAACTTCTGTGAAGAAATTCAATTTCAGCAACTCCTATAACTAAAACATTGACTATTTATTGTTGCTTTATTGGTCTGTTCAAATGCTATAACAGAATATAAACTGGGTGGCTTATAAACAAAGCAAATTTATTTCTCACAGTCCTGGATGCAGGAAAGTCCAAGATCATGTTGCCTGAAGGTGCAGTTTCTATAGGTATAAATTTGGAAACAGTTTGGATGGGCATTTCTGTCCCAAGATCTCTCATGAAATTAAAGTGGAGATGGCTTCTAAGGTTTCAGTCATCTGAAGGCTTAACCAGGACTGGAAGATCTGCTTCCAAGGAGGTCCTACTGAGATGCCAGAGTTGTTTTCCACATAAATTTCTCCAGAGGGCTTCCTGACTGTCCTCATGACTTTGCTTCTGTCTTCCTTTAGGATGAGTGATCCAGGAGAAAACAAGGCAGGACTGTCATGTCTTTTACAACCTAGCCTCAAAGTCACCCATCATTACTTCTGCAAGATACTACTGGCTACACAAGTGGACCCTATTTAATGTGGGCGAGGAATACATAAAGGGGTGAGTACCACGAGGTGAAAATCATTGGAATGAAATGATTTTCAATGAAAATCATTGGTGAAAATCTTGGAAGCTGTCTAACACATCCAGAATTAATTTATTTATGATTTATTTGAAGTTTTTAAATTTATAATCTGTTGTACTTTGTTTGGTTATCAGACTCAGCATGTTTTCAAATCTGTTTTTCAAACAGATGATACCTTGTTTGTCATTAGGTAAGTTTATCTGAAACCCTCAGGCAAGGCCCTCAGAACCAACACCTGTTGTAATTCCCTTATTTCTTATGTGATCTAAACTGTGAAAAGTCCATATTTCTTTTGAAAACTCATTGCTTGTCTTTTGTCTCTGATATTAGCATGTTTTCAGGCAGTATTTTTTGAAGTTAAATATATTTGTTGTTTAGAGATGACTTTTCGCTGCCCTTTCATTTTACATACAAGGGTACTAGTAGTATCCAGAGAGGTCAAATAACTAAGGTTACAAAATTTGAAAAAAAGTTTAGGTTTTTTGACCTTTAATCTTTAGTCTCTCCTTTACAACTTGCTGGTAGGTGGATAGTTTTTAATAATTGCATGCCTCTATAAGAACACATTCATAAATTTAGCATTAAAGATTTGTAGGCTTGTTATAATTGAACACTGCACAATGCCAGCAGCTATTAACTTTTCCCTGTATGATTTCCTTCTTTTCATTATGCTGGAGTTTCAGATCAGCATTTCAAACACCTAAGGCAATGAAATGGGACTTACCCCAAGGAGAAAACAAAAATAGGCAAAATGTCTGAAAAAATTGCAATCTCACAAATATGTTGATATCAAAGTCCTGAAAACAAAATAAAAATTTTAGAAAAATTCAACTGTATAATTACAGTGTTATTTGATATTCTTTACTGAACAAATAACAAGTAATGACGATAGACTCATTCGACTTAAAAATATATACATATATGTTTCCTTCAACCTTTAATGTCAACTTAGCACATGTAGGTTTGCAAATATATTTCATTCCCTTTCAAATAAAGAAAGATCCTTCTCTTCTCCAATGAGATTATTTGTGTTATTAATAAAAGTAGCATACCTAAGGGTTGAATCACTTCAGGAGTTGTGAATCAAGTGTAAAATGAAAGTTCATTTATGGGTGGAAAAACAATGCAGAGAGAATAGCAGATAACCAACTATTGAACTTAGTGTGTTGACATATGACACATTTTGTGATTCTTTAGCAGTTCATCTGTTCTTGACTTTTTGTCCTTTACAATAAGATTACAAAACAAGAAAATACCAAAAAAAAAAGCCAAAACAAAATAAGATTATATAATAGGATGTCTTAAGCTTTGTTTTTTATCACTTCATCAGAATAACTAATATGTGGTGACATATCTGTAAAATGGTCATGATGGATGCAAAAAGAATTGCTTCATATTTCAAAAGTAAATGTTTTGTAAAAACAAAGAGCAACTTGTGTTTATAGTCAGAATTTAGCTTTTTAAATTCTTTTTGTGAAACAGTATATCTTACTCTGTCATCTAGGCTAGAGTGCAATGCAATGATCACAGCTCACTGCAGTCTCCATCTTTAGGGCTCCAGCCATCTTCCAGCCTCAGCCTCCCAAGGAGCTGGGATGTCAGGTGCACACCACCATACCTGGTTAATTTTATTTTTATATTTTGTAGAGATGAGGTCTCCCTGTGTTGCCTAGGTTGGTCTCAAACTCCAAAGTTCAATTAATCCTCTGGTCTCAGCCTCCCAAAGTGCTGGGATTACACGTGTAACCCACCATGCCTAGTCAGAATTTAGCATGTAACATTTAGTATTTCACACCAAACATAACATCTCATAATGCAGCACCATTTAAAAATAAATTTTAATTTTAGAACACTTTTATGTTTACATAAAAATGGAGCAAATAGCCTAAAGAGTTTCCATACACTTCACACTGAGTTTTCTCTGTTATTAACATCTAACATAAATATGGCACATTTGTTACAATTAATAAACCAATGCTAATATATTATTATTAACAAAAGTGCATACTTTTTTAAAAAACAAAGTTTTACTTTAATGACCTCTTCCTATTCCAGGATATCATGTTACATTTAGAAAGGCATTCAAATAGGAAAATAAGTCAACTACCTCTCTTCACTGATACTAGGATTATATAACTAGATTTCCTAAAGTCTGTGACAGATAGCTCCTAGAACTGATAAATTTCCTTAGTGAAGTTTCAGGATACAGAATCAATGTACAAAAGTCAGTAGCATTTCCATATGCCAAAATCCAGGCTGAGAGTGAAATTAAGAACACAATGCCACTTACAAAAGCCACAAAGAAAATGAAATATTTAGGCATATAGCTAACCAAAGAGATGAAAAATCTTTACAAGGAAAACACAAAACAAAACCAGAGACAATACAAATAAATGAAAAAAAAATTTTCATGCTTATGGATTGGAAGAATCAGTATTGTAAAAATGACCATATTACCCAAAGCAATTCACAAAATTGACACTATCCCTATCAAATAACCAATATCCTTCTTCACAGAATCATGTCGTGTGCTACTTTTAGCTGTGACACTTACTTTGATTTTCCTTATTTATGATGACTTTGGGAGTTTTCATAAATACAAATTAGGTATTGTGTAGAGGATATTTCTATTAAAATTTGGTGTTCTTCTTCATATATATATGTATATATATATTTTATTGTACTTTAGGTTCTGGGGTACATGTGCAGATCATGCAGGATTGTGGCATAGGTACATACATGGCAATGTGGTTTGTTGCCTCCATCAACCCCGTCGTCTGTATCTGGCATTTCTCCCCATGTTATCCCTCCCCAACCTCCCCAACCACTGCTGTCCCTCCCCTAGTCCTCGCCAACAGACCCCAGTGTGTGATGCTCACCTCCCTGTGACCATATGTTCTCATTGTTCAACAACCACCTATGAGTGAATACATGTAGTGTTTGATTTTCTGTTCTTGTGTCAGTTTACTGAGAATGATGGTTTCCAGATTCATCCGTGTCCCTACAAAGGACACGAACTTATCTTTTTTTTTTTTTTTTTTTTGTAAAAAGAATGAAAGAGAGAAAGAAAGAGGAAGAGATTTTAGAAAAAGAGAGAAAAGGAGAAAGAAAGAAACAGCAAAAGAAAGAAAAAAAAGAATGAAAGAGAGAAAGAAAGAGGAAGAGATTTTAGAAAAAGAGAGAAAAGGAGGAAGAAAGAAACAGCAAAAGAAAGAAAAAAAAGAATGGAAGAGAGAAACAAAGAGGGAGAGAGAATGGGATTCTTGTTTTATTGCTCAGGCTAGAATACAGTCTAAAAATGGGTATTAAAAACCTCTTTTATGCCAATAATTGTGCTTAACAATGGAGACAGGAAGGAATAGTGGATGAAAATAACAAATAAGCAGCCAACCAATATTTTATTTAAACCTGTGAAATGCTATGCAATTGCTGAGGAGTGATTTACTTCCAATTATGTGGTCACTTTTAAAATAGGTATAATGTGATACTGAGAAAAATGTATGTTTTGTGGATTTGTGGGAGGAGAGTCCTGTAAATATTTGTTAAGTCTAGTTGTTCCATGTCTGAGTTCAAGTCCTGGATATCCTTGTTGATTTTCTATCTCGTTGATCTATGTAATATTGACAGTGTAGTGTTAAAGTCTCCCACTATTATTGTGTGGGAGTCTAAGTTTCTTTGTAAGTCATTAAGAACTTGCCCTATGTATCTGGGTGCTCCTGTAATGGGTGCGTATATATTTAGGATCAATAGCTCTTCTTGTTGCATTGATCCTTTCACCACCATGTAATGTCCCTCTTTGTTTCTTGTGTTCTTTGTTGTTTTAAAGTCTGTTTTATCAGAGACGAAAATCACAGCTTCTGGTAATACTAACTGGCTGTTTTGCCCATTAGTTGATGTAGATTCTTCATTATGGTGATGCTCTTTACCTTTTGGTATGTTTTTGGAA
>PVKP010042476.1:0-18046 GCA_004027715.1 Plecturocebus donacophilus
AAAAAAAAAAAAGACTACACTTTTTCAAGTTCTGTTTCAAGTCCCATCTCTGACTGGGGGTGGTGGCTCACACCTGTAATGCCAGCAATTTGGGAGGGTAAGGCAGGAGGGTCCCTTGAACCTAGGAGTTAAAAACAGGGGAGACCTCATCTCTACAAAATAAAATAAAATAAAATAAAAATTAGATGGTTGTGATGGGATGTGCCTCCAATCTCAACTACTGAAGAGGCTAAGTTGGGAGGATCACGTGAATCTGGAAGGTTGAAGCTATAGTGAGCCACGATTGTGTTACTGTACTTCAGTGTGGGCAACAGAGTGAGATTTTGTCTCAAAAAATAAAATAAAATAAAATAAATAAATCCCCTTTCCTCTATGACATCTTTCTCAATTCAACTTAATTCAAGACAATTAACATTTATTAAATGACTATGAGGTGTTAGGAATTGTAAGGAATACTGAGATACATAAAGATCTTAAAATTTATAAAGGTGATAAGCAATTTTACAGCTGTATTCTGTGCCAAGTTGTAATCCATAAGGCACAAATAATGAAAACATATTACTAGTTTTAGCGGCTGGTGGGATCACTTTCAACTCAAAGATCAGGAAAGACATATATAGAGGAAAGGTCATCTAAGACAGTTTTTAAAGATGCAAAAGATACATATTGTGAAGTTTTGCATAGATAAGGACAGGAAGGGTAGTAATCTAAGTAGATATAAAAATATCTGCAAAATTTTGTAATCAAAAGCTTTTTATATATATATATTAGTCTTCTCAGGGTTCCATAACAAAGTACTATAGACTGGATAGCTTAAAGAACAGACATTTATTTCTCACTGTTCTGGAGGCTGAGAAGGCCAAGATCAAGGCCCTGGCAAGATACATTTCATCCTGAGTCCTCTTTTCTTGGCTGGTAGGCAGTCATTGTGTGCTTAGACGGTCTCTGTTCCTGCAGGCAGGGAGAGAGCTCTTCCTCTTTTATAAAAACAATTCTATTGGATGCAGGGTCATCCTATGACCTCATTTAGCCTTAATCACCTCCCTAAAGGCCCCATCTTCGACATAGTCACATGAGGGTCAGGGCTTCAGCATGAGTTTGAGGGAACTCAATTCGAAATATAGAAGTTCCCATCACACTTTGTGGAACCCATAGTGTTCTGTAGGATTTAAGCTTAAGGTGTATTTAAGAGAAGAAAGCAACGAAATTATTATGTAGGACAGGTAAGGGAAGTCATGCATCTTGAGTTTCAACCACAGCTTAGAACTTGGACATTTCTGGACATTTCTCATTTATTATGCTTTATAAGATAGAGTTCAGGGGCCCAGAACCACCACTTTGTGCAATTCCAGAAAATATCATTTGCATGACAAATTAAGATTCTAAATCAATGCCTCAAAGAGTTACAGAAACCATCAACTAACAGATATTCTGAAGTTTGCAGGGTGACAAGTAGGAAAAGAAACAACTTGCCGAAACACTGAAAGGCTCTCGCTTGTAAGATAACAAAACTGACTGAAATCAATTAGAACTAATATGGCCAACTAGAGTCTGCACAGAACCAGCTTGCGGATAGCACAGCTTAAATTTTCACCATTTGTTTTATTCCAACTCACTGCAAATTTGCATGTAGGACCCATGAGGAGGTATGAAGAGATAACTGTGCATGTCTGAGGACTTTCCTGACCTCCCTTTTCCTTCCATCAGTCACCTGCTAATTCCAGAATCTACCTTCTAAATCTTTTCTAATATAATTAATGCCTTAGAACTTGCATGGGTAGATGGATTTGAGCTGAACTCCTTTCTCCTTGTTAGTCAATTAGCAATAAGGAGTTTTCTTGTTTTAAAACCCCAGCATCATAGCATTGGCTCCTAGTGCCTCAGGCAGTGAGCCCCTCTTGCTTGACATTTATTACAGCACCACTAGAACTTTGGATTGTACACATTGCAAGGGTCTTTGCAGTGGCCTTGGTGAAGAGCACAAGGGCAACTCCACAACAACTAGAATACTTCTGACAATAACTAGAATATTTCTGATAAGCTTTGGAAATATTTTATCAATGCAATCAGTTCATCTTAATCAAAGGAAACAGATTCATGTAATCTAGGGCTTCTTTTACCACAGAATATTATAAGTCTACCTCCCACCATAGAGATTTCATAGTATAGCCTAAAACACACACACACACACACACACACACACACTATGATTTTCTGGTTTTAGTCTCTAAACTCTGTACATCAGAAGATGAACTCTCAAGGTCCTGGTGTTTTTGATTCTTTGTTTCCCCCAAGGTTGTCTTGTAAAAATACATTTAATCTGTCAACCCCCTTACATCGCTGTTAGGCACCCAATCTTGGGTTATCTTCTATTGTAGCATTGATGAACCCTCACATTTTGTCATATGTTACAGGTCTCTCTCTGTAGCTGGATGCTTTCTACATAAAGCCTTGCTAAATTACACCATACCAGTCCCTCAGCTAACATACTCAGGTTATTTGGCATTTATTTCTTGTAATAAACAAGAATAAAAAATTAGAAGAAAACTAAACAGACAAGAACATAAAATGTCCAACTAGCATATCAGAAGCCTGGGAAGCTCAGCAATTGTGCATTGATTCTTCCTGACCTTTGGAATAATCATCCTGGAACTGGCTCCAGGCTGGTTATATAAACTAGTGTTCCCCACTGGCAACATCAAGCAGATTTATAAGACAGCTGAAAAAGAGAAAGAGCACTGACTTTTCTCAAAGTACCAAAGCAATTTATAATATAATACATAGCTTATATAAACTAATAACAACCACAAACAATAATAATGACAACAAAATTGCAAAGATTTTGCGGAAATGATGTTAAAGTTCTTCTTTTCTTCGTAAATGAAAATCAATGTTTTTTTAAAGCTAACCTTTTAAAATCTTTTTCTTTCTTTTCTCTTTCTCTTCTTCCCTCCCTTCCCCCCTCCCTTCTCCCTCCCTCCCTGCATCCCTCCCTCCCTCCCTTCCTTCCTTCCTTCCTTCTTTCTGCATTAGATTTATTGCTTATTGCAATAAACAGAATGTTTAGTCCCCCAAATTTCATGTGCTAAAATCTTAAACCCCTAATTGATGGTATTAGGAGGTAGGATCTCTGGGAGGTGATTATGTCATGAGAATGGAGCCATATGAATGAGATTAATGACTGCCTTTCTAAAGAGGACCGAGGGAGCCTCCTTTCCCCTTCCACCATGTGAATACACAGTACGAAGGCATTGTTTAGGAACAAGAAAGTGGGTTTTCAGCAGAAACCGAATCTTCCAGCACCTTAATCTTGGACTTCCCAGCCTCCTGAACTATGAGAAAAAATTCTGTTGTTTATATACTACTCAATTTATGATATTTTGTTGTAGCAGCCTGAAGGAACAGTCATCTTTTATGTTACATTTCAGTTTTACTTTCTAAATTTTTACCTCTTTTGAAAAGTTCAAAATATGGTATATAATAAAACAATGTATAGATGTACACATATGCCATCATGCATCACTTAATGATGAGGGTGTATTCTCAGAAATGCATCAGTAGGTGATTTTTGTCATTGTGCAAACGTCACAGAGTGTACTTACACAAATATTGATAGTATGCGCCAGGCGTTCCCAACTCCCGGTGTCAGATCCATATAGTTAGAGGCCTGTTAGGAATCAAGTCGCACAGCAGTGGGTGAGTGGCAAGCCAGCAAGCATTATCACCTGAGCTCCACCTCCTGTTTACATCAGCTGTAGCATTAGAATTTCAGAGGAGCATGAGCCCTACTGTGAACTGTGCATGTGAGGTTTGGATCTAGGTTGCACACACCTTATGAGAATCTAATGCCTGATCTGAAGTGGAACAGTTTCACCCCCACTCAACATAGAAAAATTGTCTTCCTTGAAACTTGTCCCTGGTGCCAAAAATTTAGGGGACCACTAGTATAGGCCACTGCTCACCTAGGCTATAATGGTATAGACTTAAGCCATACCACATCTGGTCATTTAAAAGTGTGTGGCGCCTTCCCCACCCACTCTTTGTCTCTTGCTCCTGCTTTTGCCATGTAATACACACTATATCAGTGTTATGCTTCCTGTAGAGCCTGCAGAACTATGATCCAATTAAACATCTTTTCTTATGAATTATTTCTTTATAGCAATGCAAGAACAGCCTAACACAACTTCCTTCATATACGTGATTTGTCATTGACCAAAATGTCATTATGCAGTACATGACTGTAGTGTAAAAATCAGTAATGAAAAAGACTTTCCAGCCACTGAGGTAGAAAACAGGTATATTACCTGCATTTCAGAAACTCCTTGGGTGTTTCTTTCTGAGCACATTGCTTTTTCTCTGAAGAAGTATCCCAACTCTGAATTGTGATTTAGTTGTTCCTTTTTACTCTTTTCATATTTTAATTTTTTTTAAATTTATGCTGAACCATACATTGTTTAGTCTAAGTATATGTTTGTTTAAATATTACATACTTAGTTTTTCCAATATTTAATTTAGTGAATGTGTATAAAAGGAAATGTACTCTCTACACTTCTGAGCCTTCTTTTGCTCAATATTATGACATAATGGCTCAAGAGTATAAAATAATTTTGAGAGCCGTTTATACATAGCTTTCAATCATTTTCACTATTATGTGATGATAGTGAATATAATTCTACATTTTTTTTCAGACCTACTTAGCAAGGGGGAACTGCAGGTAAGACTGGACTTGAAGCTTTGAGGATGAGGAATCAGAAAGGAACTGTCTGAGCTTGGTATATTGCCACTCAACCTTGGCTATTGATATATCACAGGGATGTTATGGCTGAATGACACATAGTTTGAGAGATGTATTGAAACCATTTAATTCTATTCTTGTTGGGTCCATATTATCCACAATCTTATGCCAAAAGTTAAGATTTCAGCAGATAATAAGGGTCTATTGCATACCTAAGTGTCCCAAAGCGATATTTTATCCCCTGACACACAATGGCAATAGCAGTGGTCATCACAGAGAGAGGACAACCATGTACAATGTAGAAGGAATCTCATTGACAGAAGAAGCCATTGCTTGGTGCCATGCTAAGAAGAAAAGTGGAAAATTTAGGTTTGCCTCCTGAGTTCATGTTACTAGAAGCCAGGAAAATTCAGAGAAATGACTGTTAATAATGCTACTGGGGAGTTGTATTGTCATTTAGAATACACAACGTGCTTTCACTTGCCAGTTACTAGCCTGTTTTTAAACTGCAAATAAACAAGAAAAAGCAATTAAACAGCACTGGGTATTCTGTGCTTAATCTTCCTCCCGTATCAGGACTTCAGATTTCTCACACATAGAGAAAGGCTAAAATGCTGACCCTGAAAAGAGGAAAGGCCCAACTGAGAGTATAAAGTACTCTCCCAAAGGTTTGTTTATAGGACTTCTAGGTGCAAAAGAAAATATTTTAGACCTTTTAATTACACAAACCAGGCTTCATGCAAATAATTCTGTTATATATCATTCAATGACTTATATTGAACTTAAAGCAATATAAAAACATTTTTTATCAAGAAAGTCAGAATTCTAGTTCTTATCACCGTAGCTTTCTGAAGGACATCCTAAATTCAGTTGAATATCTACATTAGCTTTAACCTAAAACATTAGTATTAACCATTCACATTAAAATTAATTGTCTACTATACTTAAACATAATCCAAGAATCTTTTTCTACACCTTTCTGCAAATTTACAATGTATAATAAATGAAAAGACTGCTTTTCCCCCACCACGTGTGTTTCTGGCACTTTTGTTGAACATTAATTGTCCATAAATGCATAGATTAATTTCTGGGCTCTTTATTCTGTTTTGTTGGCCAGTGTGTCTGCTTCATGCAGTATCATCCTCTTTTGAATATCATATCTTTAAAGTGTATTTTAAGATATATAGTGTGATTCTTCAAACTTTGTAGTTTTTGCTCAAGATTGCTTTGACTATTCAACATCTTTCGTGGTTTCACATAAATTTCTGATTTTTTTCCCCCTATTTTTGAAAAAAATGACATCTCAATTTTGATAGGGATTGCACTCAATCTGTAGATCACTTTGGGTAGTATGGACATTTTTAACAATATTAATTCTTCCAATCCATTAACTGGAGATACCTTTCCATTTAATTGTGTCTACTTCAGTTTCCTTCATCAACGATTTATAGTTTTCATATAGTATATAACTTTCACCTCCTTAGTTCGTTTCTAAATATTTTTTTTTCATTATTGTAAATGGGCTTGTTTTCTTGATTTCTTTTTCAAATAGCAATAGTTTCAAATGTTACTGATTTTTGTATGTTAATTTTGTATCCTGCAACTATTCTGAATCTGTTTTTTAGTTCTTTATATTTTTTTTGGTGAGGTCTTTGGGGCTTTTCTATATATAAGATCATGTTGTCCACAGACAGTCACAATTTTACTTCTTTGCATCTGATTTGGATGCATTTAATTTTTTTCTATTGTCTAATTGCTCCAGCTAGAACTTCTAGTACTATGTTGAATAGAAGTGTTAAAAGTGGACAACCTTGTCTTGTTCTGACCTTGGTGGAAAATCTTTAAACTTTTCACCCTCGAGTATGATGTTAACTTTAAGCTTGTTGTGTCCCCTTTATTATATTGAGGTACATTTCTTCTGTACCAAGTTTGTTGAGAGGTTTTATTATGAAAGAGTGTTAAATTTTGTCAAATGCCTTTTCTGTATTTATCGAGATGATTGTACATTTTTTGTCTTTATTTTGTTAATATGGTGTACTGGCATAGCTTATTGTATTGTGCTCCATTTTCTTGTGCTTCAGATACTTTACTGTTTTGAATCTTTATGGCAACCTTCTGTTGAGCAAGTATATCAGTGTCATTTTTCCAACAGTTATTCCAACAATAAACAACACATTTATTCCAAACATAAAATGTGCTTATTTTATGTTTGTGTGTCACATTTTGATAAACCTCACAATATCTCAACATTTTTTATTATTGTTATTACATCTGTTATGGTGATCCATAATCAATGATCTTTGCTACTACTGTAATGTTTTTGGAGTGTCACAAATCACATCCATCTAAGTCAGCAAACTCAATTCTTACTGCTCCACCAACCAGCCATTTCCTCTCTCTCTACCTCTCCTCAGGTCCCTCTTGATCCCTGAGACATGACAATATTAAAATTAGACCAATTAATAATCCTACAGTGTGTTATTCAAATGTGTTCAAGTGAAAGGAAGAGTAATGCATCTCTCACTTTAAATCAAAAGCTAGCAATGACTGAGATTAGTGAGGAAGGCATGTCAAAAGCCAAAACAAGACAAAAGCTAGGCCTCTTGCCATGTTCGTTAAGTTGTGAAAGAAAAAAAAATTCTCAAAGGAAATTGAGTACTATTCCAATGAACGCAAGAATAATAAGAAAGTGGAACAGCCTTACTGCTGGTTTGAAGAAAGTTTTAGTGGTCTAGATAGGATATCAAACCAACCACACTATTTCCTTAAGCCAAAGTCTAATCCAGAGAAATCCTAAATCTCTTCAATTCACTGAAGGTTGAGACAGTAAGGAATCTGCAGAAGAAAAGTTTGAAGCTAGCAGAATTTGGTTCATGACATTTAGGAAAAGAAGCCATCTCTGTAATACAAAAATGCAAGATGAAGCAACAAGTGTTTAGGAAGAAACTGCAGCAAATTATTCAGATCTAGCTAAGAGCATTGATGAACATGGTTACACTACACAACAGATTTTCAAAGTAGATGAAGCAGCCTTTTGTTGAAAGAGGTGCCATCTAGGACTTTCATACCTATAGAGGAAAGGTAAATGGCTGGCTTCAAAGCTTCAAAGGACAGGCTGACCTCTTGCTGGAGGCTACACAGTTGGTGACCTTAAGTTAAAGCCAATGTTCATTTGCCATTCTAAAAATCTTAGACTCTTAAAAATTCTGATAAATTGACTCTGCCTGTGCTCTATAAATGTAATAATAAAACGTGGATGACAACACATTTGTTTACAGCATGGTTCACTAAATATTTTAAGCCCATTGTTGAGACCTGCTGCACAGAAAAAAATGATGTATTTGAAAGTATTATGGTTCACTGACATTGCCCTGGGTCACTAAAGAGCTCTGATGGAAAAGTATAAAGTGATTAATGTTGTACAAGGAGATTAATGTATACTATGTATACTAACACAACATTCATTCTGCAGCCCATTGATCAGGGAGTCATTTTTACTTTCAAGTCTTATTAATTAAGAAAAAATTTTGTAAGGCTGTAGCTGCCATCAAGAGTGATTTCTCTGATAGATATGGGCAAAGTACATTGAAAATCTTCCAGAAAATGTTGATCATTTCAGATGCTATTAAGAACATTGTAATTCATGGAAGGAGCTCAAAATATCAATATTAATAGGAGTGTGAAAGAAGCTGATTCCAACTCTCAATGAATGACTTTGAAGGGTTCAAGACTTTCGTGAAGAAAATCACTTCAGATGTGGTGGAAACAGCAGAGAACTAAAATTAGAAGTGGAGCTTGACAATGTAACTGAACTGCTGAAATTTCATGATTAAACTTGAATGAACCTTGCTTCATAAGTAAAGAAAGGGGTTTCTTGAAATGGAATCCACTCTTCATGAAGATGCTTTGAGCATTGTTGGAATGACAATAAAAGATTGAGAATATTGTATAAGCTTAGTTGATAAAGCACTGGCATGGTTTGAGAGGACTGACTCTAATTTTGAAAAAGTTTTATTCTGGATAAAATGCTATCAAACAGCATCCCATGCTACAGGGAAATCTTTTGTAAAAGGTCAAGTCAATCAATATGATAAAAAATTATTGTTGTATTAAGAAGTTGCCATAGTCACTCCCACCCCCAATGGCCACCACCCTGATCAGTCAGCAACCATCGACCACTGAGGCAGGACCATTCACCAGCAAGAAGATTACAATCACGCCTATAATACTAGCACTTTGGGAGTCCAAGACAGGTGGATCATGAGATCAGGAGATCGAGACCATCCTGGCTGACACAGAGAAACCTTGTCTCTACTAAAAATACAAAAAGTTACCTGGGTATGGTGGCATGTGACTGTAGTCCCAGCTACTCGGGAGACTGAGGCAGGAGAATTGCTTGAACCCAGGAGGCAGAGGTTACAGTGAGCCGAGATTGTGCCACTGCACTCCAGCCTGGGTGACAGAAGTTGACTCTGTCCCAAAAAAGAAAAAAAAGATTACAATTTGCTGAAAACTCAGATTATTGTTAGCATTTTAAAACTATAATATATATTTAAATTAAGGTATGTATATTAATTATTTCGACATAATATTATTACTCATTTAATAGAGAACAGTATAGTGTAAATGTGACTTTTGTATGTACTGAGAAACTGAAAAAAAGTGTGAGTTGCTTTGTTCCCTTATTTGGTTTATTGTGGTGGCCTGAAACTGAATCTGCAGTATCTGGGAGGTATGCCTGTATCACACGTATTGATTTTTGTGTGTAGAACCAATTTTGCATCCCAAGGATGAATCCCACTTGATCATGGTGAATGGCTGACCCTTTAAATGTGCTGTGGAATTTGGTTTTCTATTATTTAGGTGAGGATTTTTACATGTACGTTTGGCCTGTAATTTTTTTTTTTCTGGGCATATCCCTGCCTGGCCTTGGAAAACTGGATTTCTATATGCAGACGGATAAAATTAGATCCTTATCTTACATTTTATACAAAAATCAAGTCACAATAGATTAAAGATCTACATATAAGGTCAGAAACTATAAAGCCACTATAAAAATATATAGGGGAAAAGCTCCAAGACATTGGTCTGGGCAATGATTTTTCTGGATATGACCTTCGAAAGCACAGGCAACAAAAGCAAAAGTAGACATGTGAGATTACATTAAAAGCTTCAGGAGACAATCGACAGAGTGAAGGGAGAACCTACGGAATCAAAGAGGTTATTTGCAAACCATACATCTGACAAAGGGTTAATATCGAAAATCTACATGAAGTAGAGGAATTAGGGAGATGTTGGTCAAAGGATACAAAATATTAATTAGATAGAGGAATAAATTTTGGAAGTCATTACACAGCAGGGTGACTATAGTTAATAAAAAACATATATTATATATTCAAAAATTTCTAAGAGTTCTAACCACATGCACAAAAATAAATATATGAGGTAATGCATGTGCTACTTAGCTTGATTTAGCCATTTTGATATATATATGTATATATCAAAATATCATTCTGTACAACATAAATATATGCATTTTGTGTATTTAAAAATAAATGAAAACACAAGAAATGACATAATGGCAATTCTTAAGCATTTTTAAGTACATTCAATTGCAAACAGGTTTCAAGGCTTCTAAATAGCTTGCAGAGATGAAATATCTCATGCTTACCCTCACTACATTATATTCTGTTACATAAATCTTCAAAACAGGGTAATAAGGAATATTCACTTACCTCTAAAAATAAATACTTCCAAATAATTATCTAATTTACTAATAAAAATGTATCTGCAATTAAGCTGAATTTAAAAAGTAAATGCATCCTTAAAATGATGCGTGTATATCTAATTAACATGACTACATTACTAATTAAATGACAATGGTTTCTAACATTTATAACCCCTTACTCTTTTTGTCAAAACTACTATCTATTAAAAACTGTGTAAAAATTAGTTCTTAGTTTCCTGGGAACTGCCAAGTTCAATTTCAGCTTCTAACCAAAATTAAAATAAACATCTCTACCTTGTTTTATGTGTATGTGGTGGGGCAGGGGTGTTCTGATGAGGGCACTTTAGCAGATTTTTTAATTAAAAGGAAAAAAATAACAGTATAGGAGAGCTTTCTAAAACTCTGTATCAGTCCAGTTCCATTCAGAGATAAAATTCATTTTTTTAAATCATTTCACCATTATAGGCTAAGTTTTAAGCATAATCCAAAGTTTTAAGCATAATTTATAAAAATTCTTTTTGCAGAATTTTTCTTCCAGCATTTTCTATTAAAAATTTAGCACCTACCTTTTTATTTGCCAGAGCCTCGACCATACAATGTTCTTTGCTGAGTCATAAAAATGTATAGCAACATGCATTCGACCTGGATGTCTGATCAAAGATAGGCCAGGTATTGAAAAGAATGTGCCTAATAAGCATATGTATCCCTGACTTGGGTAAGAAGTTTTGTTTCCGCTGTTGTTGATGCCGAAGGTATTGGGTACTGGTGTCTTACTCAACAGTATAGTGCCCTTTGTATCAATC
The DNA here is from genome assembly GCA_004027715.1 of Plecturocebus donacophilus. Taxonomy (NCBI): domain Eukaryota; kingdom Metazoa; phylum Chordata; class Mammalia; order Primates; family Pitheciidae; genus Plecturocebus; species Plecturocebus donacophilus. The sequence goes on from PVKP010042476.1 coordinate 11,267, forward strand.
CTTGGTCCACCAGAGTACTTCTGGAGTCTCCTCAGGTTAGTGGCTGAATGATGGGCTGTGTGATGACTGTTAACCTGATTCACCCTCCAGGGCAGGCTTTAATCTACAAAATCTTTTCTGGCATCTTTTCCTGGCTCCATTGTTTGACACACTGACACTGTGAAAAGCTCTAGTGCAGACGAAACTAGAATCCCTATGTCTCACTGCCTTTTAAAAACTCTGTCCACAGTATTTTACCTGTGGTGTCCTCTCCTCTCAGGATATAGTGATCTCCTGCTGTTTCATTTCCTGCATCAATTTCTACCCAGTAGTTTTCATGAAATTGTAATTTTTAATTGGATTTAGAAAGGCAAAGTGTGATAACAAACTTGCAGGAAAAGCATTCTAATTGCTTTAAAATTCGGCACTCTTGCTTTATAAGTACATTAAATTTTGTGTTTTTCGGATGAGGTGAATTGTCAGAGAATGGGTCAGAAAAGAGAGAAAAATATTTTAAAATCTCCTTTAAAGAAGATGCATTCACATACCCCTCGCTTAATATTGCTTATGATAATGGGCAAATGTCATTATCCTTGTTATTTCTAAGTTCTAGTAATATTTATCTATCAATTTGGATTTTTTGTGTTCTGAGTTGTAAAAAATTATTTTATTGCTTTTCTGGGCTGTAGGTAGAAAGAGCAGATGAAGAGCCTCAGGAACTGCTGCTCACAAGTTTCTGCTTTTTTCCTCTTGTTTCATCTGTATGATGATACCTGAACCTGACTACTGATTAAGGATAGGCTGTGTGAAGAGTACTGTCCAGCCAGCAGCCAGTACCAAGGTCCCAGTATGTGAGTGAGAGTGCTAGCCCCATGAGTGAGCCCAGTAATGACTGACAGAACTGTCCAGTTCACCCACGACAAAATCAGCACCAAAAAAAAAAATGTTAGAGGCCCCTTAGTTCTGGAATGGCTTGTTATGCAGCAATTGATTGCTGAAGTATAGCATTAAACACTAGCTGAAGTTATAATTTTATTTATGTGTATTTGTCTCACACATGTAAATGCCAGGAGGGCAGAAATCTTGTATAGATTGCTTACCTATTTTTCCACATCCTCTCCAGCATCTGCTGTTTCCTGACTTTTTAATGCTCACCATTCTAACTGGTGTGAGATGGTATCTCATTGTGGTTTTGATTTGCATTTCTCTAATGACCAGTGATGATGAGCATTTTTTCATATGTTTATTGACTGTGTAAATACCAGTGACTAGATCATAGTCTGGAAAGTGGCACAAACCCTAATAATATTTGGTAAATAAATATAATTCTAACCATTTTGGTTCCTCAATGAAACATGTTAACAAAGAAGTTGTTCTTGTGGTCAAAAAGGTATGAATATAACCTGCTTTGTTAACCATTAGACAGACATATGGCTTTGTGACCAACACATGATCTTTCTAAGCTTTAGTTTCATAGTCTATAAAATGGGGGTAGTAATATCTATTGTGACTATTAAATGAGGGAAGGTCTGAACGCACCTAAGAAAATGTCCATCACATCATTCTTCTTAATAAATAACAACTGTAATAATGATGAAGCCATATACAGAGAAAAATGTGGGAATATAATGTAATAATTTATAAAATATTTGTAAATGAAGGGAAAGCTTTTTTTTTTTTTTTTGAAAAGACTCCATGTTATGGGACTTAGAAAATAGAGCGGAGCTGTCTTTCATGAATAGAGATGACAATACCATCTCAAGTTTAGGTCATTACCGGGTAGCTTACCCAATAATAACAATGTAATCACTCACTATGTAGATAACATCATAAATAATTACATACATTTGAAAGAAATGGCTGATCGTGGAGCACAGCAAATCCCCGTGACTAACATGAAAGCAGTTCCATTAGCTTGGAATTGTTAGCACAGTTCTCTACCTAACTGTGATAATGAGCAATGGACATTATAGGAAAACATATATTGAAGTAATATGATTTAAGGATGTAACAGTCTCTTAATAGCTACCTCATAGTACCTAAAAGTATTATGTAGGTTTAGAGATTAGGTGGCAGAGAAATGGAATGCCCTGGCCTGTAGTTAGTACTGTCATGAATGATTTTTAGTGACTTTTCTAATACTAAATTATTATGGCATAAGATCAAAGGCCATCAAACAAAATTAAGGGAAAATCCAACTGTCAATGCTAGAGTTAATTAGCTACTGAGTATTTAATGGCATTGTGTAGAGTGGGGACAGCTACAATTTTTATGAGTGTTATTTTGACCATTTTAAGTTATTATACACAATATTGCTATTTATTTTCTTTTTTTATTATACTTAAAGTTCTGTGATACATGTGTAGAATGTGTAGGTTTTTTACACAGGTATACATGTGCCATGGTGGTTTGCTGCACCCATCAACCTATCATCTACATTAAATATTTCTCCTAATGTTCTCCCTCCCCTAGTTCCTTACCCACTGACAGGCCCTGGTATGTGATGTTCCCCTCCCTGTGTCCATGTGTTCTTATTGTTCAACTCCCACTTATGAGTGAGAATATGTGACGCTTGATTTTCTCTTCCTGTGTTAGTTTGCTGAGAATGATACTTTCCAACTTCATCCATGTCCCTGCAAAGGACATGAACTCATTCTTTTTTATAGCTGCATAGTATTCCATGGTGTATATGTGCAACATTTTTTTTAATCCAGTCGTTCATTGATGGGCATTTGGGTTGGTTCGAAGACTTTACTACTGTGAATAGTGCTGCAATAAACATATGTGTGCATGTGTCTTTTTAGTAGAATGATTTATAATCCTTTGGGTATATACCCAGTAATGGGATTGCTGGGTCAAATGGTATTTCTGGTTCTAAATCCTTGAGGAATTGCAACTATCTTCCACAATGGTCGAACTAATTTACATTCCCACTAACAGTGTAAAAGGATTCCTATTTCTCCACGTCCTCTCCAGCATCTGGTATTTGCTGACTTTTGAATGATCACCATTCCAACTGGTGTGAGGTGGTATCCCATTGCAGTTTTGATTTGCATTTCTCTAATGATCAGTGATGGAAGAGCATTTTATCATATGTTTCTTGGCCACATAAATGTCTTTTTTGAGAAGTTTCTGTTCACATCCTTCACCCACTTTTCGATGTCTTACAAGAGCTTCTGAAGGAAGCACTACATATGGAAAGAAAAAACAGGTTGCAGCCTTTACAAAAACATACCAAATTGTAAAGATCATTGACCTTATGAAGAAACTGGATAAACTAACAGGCAAAATAAACAGGTAGCATCATAATGACAGGATCAAATTCACACACAACAATATTATATTCCTTGACAATATTATTATTCCTCGACACATACACCCTCCCAAGATTAAACCAGGAAGAAGTCAAATCCTTGAATAGAGCAATAACAATTTCTGAAATGAAGGCAGTATTTAATAGCCTACCAACCAATAAAAGCCCAGGACCAGATGGATTCACAGCCGAATTATACCAGAGGTAAAAAGAGGAGTGGTACCATTTCTTCTGAAACTATTCCAAGCAATAGAAAAAGAGAGAATCCTCCCTAAATCATTTATTAGATCAGCATCATCCTGATACCAAAATTTGGCAGAGACACAACGGAAAAAGAAACTTTCAGGCCAATAGCCCTGATGAACATTCATGTGAAAAATCCTCAATAAAATATTGGCAAACTGAATCCAGCAACACATCAAAAAACTTATCCACCAGGATTGAGTTGGCTTCATCCCTGGGATGCAAGGCTCATTCAACATATGCAAATCAATAAATGTAATCCATCACATAAACAGAACCAATGACAAAAGCCACGTGATTATCTCAATAGATGCAGAAAAGGCCTTTGACAAAATTCAACAGCCCTTCATGCTAAAAACTCCCATTGCTTGTTTTTTGTCAGGTTTGTCAAAGATGAGATAGTAAACTAGGTATTGATGGAATGTATCTCAAAATAATAAGAGCTGTATATGACAAACTCACAGCTAATATCATGCTGAATGGGCAAAAGCTAGAAGCATTCCCTTTGAAAACCCACATGAGACAAGGATGCGCTCTCTCAATACTCCTATTCAACATTGTATTGGAAGTTCTAACCAGGGTAATCAGGCAAGAGGAAAAAAAAAAAAAAGGTATTCAAAATAGAAAAAGAGGAAGTCAAATTGTCTCTGTTTGCAGAGGACATGATCATATATTTAGGAAACCCATCATCTCAGCCCCAAATCTCCTTAAGCTGATAAACAACTTCAGCAAAATCTCAGCATAGAATATCAATGTGCAAAAATCACAAGCATTCTATACACTAATAACAGACAGAGAGCCAAATCATGAACAAACTCCCATTCACAATTGCTACAAAGAGAATAAAATACCTAGGAATACAACTTACAAGGGATGTGAAGGACCTCTTCAAGGAGAAGCACAAACCACTGTTCAAGGAACTAAGAGTGAACACAAACAAATAGAAAAATATTCTATGCTCATGGATAGGAAGAATCAATATCATGAAAATGGCCATACTACCCAAAGTAATTTATAGATTCAATGCTATTCCCATCAAGTTACCACTGACTTTCTTCACAGAATTAGACAAAACTACTTTACATTTAATATGAAACCAAAAAAGAGCCCACATAGTTAAGACAAGACTAAGCAAAAAGAACAAAGCTGGAGGCATCATGCTACCTGACTTTGAACTATACTACAAGGCTACAGTAACCAAAGCAGCATGGTACTGGTACCAAAACAGATATGTAGACCAATGGAACAGAACAGAAGGCTCAAAAATAATATCACACATCTAAAACCATCTGATCTTTGACAAACCTGACAAAAGCAAGCAATGGGGAAAGGATTCCCTATTTAATAAATGGTGTTGAAAAAACTGTGCTAGCCATATGTAGAAAATTGAAACTGAATCCTTTCCTTACACTTTATACAAAAATTAACTCAAGATAGATTAAAGGCTTAAATGTAAGAACTAAAACCATAAAAACACTAGAAGAAAACCTAAGCAATACCATTCAGGACATAGGCATGGGCAAAGACTTCATGACTAAAACACCAAAAGCAATGGCAACAAAAGCCAAAATAGACAAATGAGATCTAATTAAACTAAAGAACTTTTGCACAGCAAAAGAAACTATCATCATAGTGAACAGGCAACCTACAGAATAGAAAACAATTTTTGCAATCTGTCAATCTGACAAAGGGCTACTACCCAGAATCTACAAAGAACTTAAACAGATTTACAGGGTATTCATTTTCAAGCCATTTTTCTTTTCAGAAAGTGAAGTAAAACCCTTTGCTTTTTTGTTTCCTGTTGTTCTCACATTTCCATGTCCAAAATACCTATGCTGTAATGTCCTGCAAGATATATCAGCTTTGACATATTTTGTGAAGCATTAGCTGTTAATATAATTTTAGTGTACTGTGCATTGAGAAATACAGTAATTGATTCTTATCCATGAGGGATACATCCTAAGACCCCCAATGGATGTTTGAAACCACAGATAGTACTGCACCCTATATACACTATGGTTTTTCTTATAGACTCATACCTATGAGAAAGTTTAATTTACAAATTAGACATAGGAAGACATAAATAGCTGATAATATAGAAGAAATATAACAATATATTATAATAAAAATTATGTGAATGTGGTCTCTCTCTTTTTCTCATAATGTCTTATCATACTCTACTCACCATTGACCATGGTAGATGAGAGTCAACTGAAACTGTGGAAAGTTAAACCATGGATAAGGGTGAACTACTGTATAGTTTTTTTAAGACTTCATTTAAGAAATCCAATTTTCATATTATTTTACAAGAGCTAGTACAAATATATCTTATATATGAGGAGAAGACCTAACCTTTGGTATTCATAAATGAATGGGAAAATTAAGAATAAATACTTCCATTGTTCTTTTTCACTTTTAGCATTCTATTTCATTTAGAACACTTGTTTGGGGTAAAGGTCAAAGTTAATGTGACAACTTAAAACATTTCCTTAGAAATAGTATAATTATTTATTAAAATAAACTGCCAAGACTTCCAGTGATTTAGTATTAAATATGTATATTAAAAATAAGCTTTAGATGTAGATCAGTTCTATTCAGATTTCTTGTGTCCTAGGAGCTTCCTAAGATAACATCAGTGTATAAAGAACTGCGAAGAGTCTGACATTTCACTCTCTCTGAAAGCTAACAAGTCAGCCTGCCATAGTTTCATAGATGCTGTAAAAAACACATGACTCCTTTTTTAGAGACAAAAGACACTACGTTACCCATGGCACAAGCAACAGCCAGAATATCAGCATTTGTCTCAGTTACCTGAGTTCCGATACACACAGGGCAATATAAAGAGGACCAGATGGAACCTGCAAACACAGCAGGCTGTATTACAAAAGGGGAATTCTGAGTTCAGGAAATCCACATCTTTTAGAATAAACAGTAAATAAGCAAACCTGTCCTTTGCTCTTGAGGGCAGACAAACATCTTTTTTTTTTTTTTTTTTTTTTTTTTGCATTTTAGTTTTTGGGGTACATGTGAAGAACATACAATATTGTTGCATAGGTACACACGTGGCAGTGTAATTTGTTGCCTTCCTCCCCTTCACCTATATCTGGCATTTCTCCCCATGCTATCTCCCCGCAACTCCCCACCCCCCACTGTCCCTCCCCCCCCACTGTCCCTCCCCTATTTTCCCCCAACATACCCCAACGTATAGTGCTCCCCTCCCTGTGTCCATGTGTTCTCATTGTTCA
>PVKP010042477.1:0-18037 GCA_004027715.1 Plecturocebus donacophilus
TCTGGAATCTATGCACTTTTCACTATGCGACTCGCAACGCTAGCTAAGACAGCAGCGTTGAAATTCGTGGTGCTTTTCTGCCCGGGGGTCTCCGGTCTGGCTTCTCAGTCCCTTTTTCAATCAGCTGGATGGACTGCTCTGACTTCCCAGAGCGCCAAACATCATCCAAAAGGAGACTCAGACCCGTTTACTCCGCACCGAGAGCCGCCGAGCCGAGGCGCCGGCAAAAAAGCCGCGCCAGCCGAAAGGGTCACGCTGGCGACCCGTGGGGCTCCTCCACTGGGAGTGTCCTGGTCCGTGGGCAGCAAAAATGTATCGGTAAGTGTGGCGTCCGCTGGCTCTCTGCGCTTTTACTGGGAGCTGCAATCCTGAGCTGCTAGTGATCGGCCATCTTGGATCTCTCTCCCTCTATTTACAAAATTCTAAATGCCGGGAGCTGTCATTCTAATCATCATCGTCGTCATCATCCTCATCACCATTGTCTTTACTGTAGTTTTTTAAGAGGAAAGGAGTTTTAACATCATAAATGCCCCTCACTTCTTGAAAGAGAAAGCAGAAGAAACAGTTCTGGTTTTTTCTTCTCCGGTTATTTCTAATTTCTTCTTAGATCATCGTCTAATCCAAATTTCCAGTCTAAAGAACTTTTAAATGTGTATGGAGGATAAGAGTGTTGCTTGTGGAGAAAACAAAACTGCACTTGAATTCCAGCTCTACTGCTGACTTGCATGTAAAGCAACCACCTCTGGTGATTATTCTTTGTATAATAATCACTCCTTTCCACCTTTCTGTGCCCCTAGAGCCTGAGCTCCATGGGCTACCTACCTCGCTAACTTGCTTTCTGGGTTGCGGGTGGGTACAGCCAATAGGAACCACTTGATGACACCCAGAATGTGAAAAGAAGCAAGAGGTCAGTTATTTATTCAGCCTGCTCCTGCCCAGCCTTACATCAGTCTGGCAGTAGCCAGCTTCCTCCCAGACATATCAGTATGGGTATCTCCCCTTCTCAGGCTCACAGGTGTCAGATTCCTTCTCCATGCTCTTTTTGGTATCAGATATGATGGCTTCCTGCTATTGCTCCTGCTTGAGTGTTTGACTATCCCTTGCTAGTTCCTCTAACCCTGCTCATACTCTGTAAATAGTTCCTTCTTTAGGGACTGACAGATACACTAACAAAAACTTTAGTTTCTCTATCTGTAAACTGGAGACAATGCCTACCTGTTGGTTTGTTGTGATGATAAAATGATACTAGATATTTAAATTATTTAACATACTACCTAGTATACATTAGATAATTTTGGTAGTGACTGTGATGGCATGGCTAGTAATAGTGGTAATTGTTATTATCTACCTGTATTAGCAATAATTTTCTCAGTTTTGTTGGTATTGTATACATTTCTGAAGCACAGAACTCAGATGAGCAGGAGTAGATTTTAAATGAGAAAGAAAACAGCCCCTTTTATAACTGTGCTTACAATAACAGTTTTTGTGGCAGAAACAATGAACACCTATCTTTATTTCCAAGGAGGACAATGCTGCAATCTTATGTTTACAACACTACAAAAGTATCCTTTTGAGTCCAGTGATTGTGCCTATGCTTCTGGCTAACCACCACCCCAAATATTTTCTTTGGAAACTCTATGCACGTATATACCATATCCTAAAACTGGACTAGTATATGGAAAGATAGACTGTTTCTGGAAACTCAAATTGATGGTAGAGCTCTCAGTGCCATCTGGTCATCATTATATCACAAGTCCTCAGCCTCAAGGACAGAGAGATAATTACTTTCCATTATAAGAATCCTACACTGAGGCTAGTGCAGCCCATACAATGAACAGCTGAATTACAATATATTTTCTTTTATACTTTACAAACTCTTCAATTTTCATAATTTGAGTTAAGACACTGACATATTTTCACCAGAATCATTATTAAAATGATGATATATAGTTCAGAGCAGTTAGAACATGCCTAGGTCTGTGAACTTGAGTAGGGAAAGAAATTGTTGAGAATGACAATAGTTTAACATTAATTTTCAAATTGGTAATTTTAGTCACCAAAACAACTAAACTTAGAAAATATTCTTATGAACAGAAACTAATCATTTAATATCAAATATGTCATGAATTTGAATTATGGTGACATCTATAAGAATGGTGTCCTCATGAGAACTGATGTATTGGAAAAGAACAAAATTACAGATAAAACATTTATCCAATAGGTAAATGGATTAATAGGTAAGCAAAGTAAATAAGATCTTTAAATAAACATACTGACATTTAGAAATGGAGTCGATTTATCTTTCGAATCTCATGTCTTAATATAGAAAGATAATGGTTCAGTTTTACAGAAAAAGCTACTGGAAAATAGTAGATTGTAAAATTAGTTTTAAAATTATTCCTTGGAGTCATAAAAGAAAGGGTATAGTTCAGAAAAATTAAACTTTTAATGTAAACAGTCTTTATGGCCACATGAGATAAAAATTTTTCCACAATAATTTTTAATTTTTCACAGCTTTTATCATAAACAGAGGAAAAAAATCTGTTTGAAACACTCGCTCAATATAAAAGCCACATAGCTTCAGCAGCAATATTCACTGAGTACATTTGCATTTTCTCATCATATGGCTGATATTTCTTTTATTTGTTTTTTCTTTCTCCCAGCCCACAGAAAACATGCACAGAAAATGTAGACTTTTTTTTTTTTAATCTTCCAGAAAGAAATGTTGTGGATAATGATGAGAGGAACAAGATTAAATACGCAATTGTCTTTTGTATAAGTATCCATAACTTGGGAAGTGACATGATTTTTTTTTTCCATAAACAGAAGAATCAAAAGAATTTAGAATAAAATTCACATAATTTTGCAGAAATGTAATGAAACTGAACTTTTAATATCAATCTAAAATGCACATACTAGTAAAACAGCTTGGTCTTATTTTGGTGGATATCTATTTTGAGATTCTTTGTGTTTAGCAATAATTTTTTAATTTCTAAAAGTTCTAAGAACTAATTATGCAGCAAAAGGAGAAATCATGTCGTATGGTCAATGTGTAATATTACTTTTCTGTTTCTTAAGAATTTTAATGAACAAATAAATTTTGGCTCTTCTGAAATAAAACTGTGTTCAAGAAGTTCTTATAGTTGTAATGATAGTCATAGCTTTCAGAACTAGTTGTGTTTGGTGAGAGATGAAGCTAAAATGCTTCCCTTGCTTTCACTTCTAGTTTTCTTGCTACATCTTTAAAAGAAGAGTGGAAATGTTCTGTTTATCAAAATAAGATTCAACTAGCTTATTTGTTTTAAAATGGTTATTTAACTTGAAAAACTAATTCAAAACCTATATATGTGTGCAGTTTAATTTCCAAAGAAATAAATTAGGGTTAAGAAGACTCTGAGCATACTAATTTCTTTTACAGTGGGTGCAAAGTTATTTGTCCATGAAATTAGAAAAAAAAATGCTTTAGATCATTTTCAATGCATTTACTTCCTTAGTAAATGGGTTAAGCAACATCACATATGTATTTGATATTAATAATTTACTTCTTTGGGATAGAATCAGATTTTAGATTATAATTAGATTTTAGTTTTTCAAACTTTCTACAAAGTTTGAAATACGTTTTCTTAGTTCTATAAATTTACAAGAACCACTGACACTGAAGCAAGAAAATGTAATCCTAGAAAAACTGATACAAATTGACACTCCAACTGCTTCATTAATTTGAATTTACAACTGCAAAATACTTTCATATGAAACTTCTTAACTAAACTTTTCCTTTACAGTCAAATGTCAGAAAGCAATATTTTTAAACATCCACTAAATTGAAGTATGATATTTTGCTCAACATGGAAAAGATATGGTACTTGCAGATTTAAAGATTATCAAAAATCTCTCTGTTTCTTATATACGTAGCATTTGAAAAACTCCAACAAGGGGAAAATGTGAGAAATTTCCCTTTTCTAATCTGTTACAATATAGTGTGCTTCTTGGATGAAGTAGATGGGTGGAGACAAGATTGGATGGGAGAATATTACTGAATATGCTTATGTATCTTTTGAAATTTAAATTATGTTAATATATTACTAATTAAAAAGTCAAATTAACATTTTAAATATAAAAGCATTATTCATCTTTATTTTGTGAAAAAGCATACTGTCAACTTCAAATTAATAGACAAAATTGACTGCTATCTGGAATATTCTAGGCCTATTTTTCTGTTTGTATTTGGGCATACTGAACTTGATAATGGTTAATGACATGGCAGTCAGAAAACAGGTCACTGTCTTTCCTTCTCTCTGATGAGAGCAACTGCTAATACAAATAAAAAACCATTAGACCCAGTCAGCACCTTTGGGAAGGAAATAAACTGTATCTTTAAGTGAATTTAAATAATACCAAAGTCTGAATCTAAATTCAGATTTATCTCATATTAGCAAAGTCCGTTAGCTACCCTCCTGCTTGTACATTTTGGGCCCTCTGCAATTGGAGGTCAGAACAGCCTCCTTTACTTAGAAGTCCCTATCCTTAGTGCACAGTCATGCCAGATGAAGTCTAAACTAAAAAACATCAGCAAGTTGTCACAAGCTGAGTTTCAAACATCACAGAATGATAGGCTGTAAAATAGTGCTTTTTTTTTTTTTTTTTTGACTAAGCACAGTGACTCATGCTTGTAATCCCAGCACTTTGGGAGGCAGAGGAGGAAAGATCACTTGAGGTTGGGAGTTCAAGACCAGATGGGCAATATAGCGAGACCCATGCACTACAAAATAATAATAATAAATAAAAGAAAATGGTGTTTTTTATAGGGAACATAAAATATTTTCTGTATTTTTATTATTTAATCAATCTTTGCAACATGTTTGTGAAGAGGTAGGAGATTGCCTTTTTATGGAATAAGAAAAGAAACAAGTGTAGGAGGAAATATTTACCAAAAAAAAAATTCCTTCTGCTCTGTCTCTGGATGATTTTATTAGCATGATGCAACCTTTACTTGGAGTTGCAAATAGAGTGCTGTGAAGATGGGTGTAAAGTCTTGTCAAGAAGAATGATTATGGAGCTATCCTGGGATTGACAAGAGTAGTGCTGTCTCATTTTTCTACACTTTTTTTATTTTTTGAGACAGAGTTTAGCTCCTGTTGCCCAGGCCGGAATGCAGTGGCACAATCTTGGCTCACCGCAACCTCCACCTCCTGGGTTCAAGCAATTCTCCTGCCTCAGCCTCCTAAGTAATTGGAATTACAGGTGCCCACCACCACGTCTGGCTAATTTTTGTATTTTTAGTAGAGATGAAGTTTTGTCATGTTGGCTAGGCTGGTCTTGAACTCCTGACCTCAGGTGATTCTGCCACTTAAGCCTCCCAAAGTGCTAGTATTACAAGTATGAACCACCATAACTGGCCCATTTTTCTACACTTAAACAATATATTTTCCTCTTTTGGCTGTATTCCTTGTTTCAGTGCTCACCCTAGGCAAAGTGCTTTTGTGGTTTTCTCTTTTTCTTGTTAAATGCTGACATTATTATTTCTTATATATCTATTGTTCTCTCAATGTGTGTGGCAGACCTCTACAAGTATTTGAGACCCTTTCAAATAGTCTAAGGGCTTAGAACTAGCTTAATAATACCAAGACATTATTTACCTTTTATACTGTGTTGACATTTGCAATGATGGTGCAAAAGTAATGGTGCATAAAAATGCTGACACCATAGCAGTAGCACCCAACTATATCAGTAATTGTTGTATCTTGCAAGAAAAACAAGAAAACAAAAGCTAGTCACCACATAAGAAAATCCTTGGTGAAGCAATAAACATCGTTATTGTTATTAAATATCTACGTTTAATTTTTCTAAGTCTCACAGACTATGGTCTGTGTGGCTAAATGGGAATTATACAAATAGTAATTCTGCTACAAACCAAAGTACTATGGCTGTTTCCAGGAAAAGCACTTGGGTGATTGTTTGAGTTGTGAGCTTGCTACTTTCCTCTTAGACCACCATTTTTATTTGAAAGAATAATTGACAAAATATGATAATTCAAATTTAGGTATTTGCAGATACTTTCTTAAAAATGAATGAAAATTGCAATTTTAAGGAAAATGACTATGACTATATTTGTTACCAATGATGGCATCTGAGATTTCAAGTGAAAATTAGAATTTTGGAAACTTGTGACAACTGATGTTATCTTGACAGCCTTCCAATCCTTAAAGGCTTTTCTGATGAGATAGGTGCAAGTGGTAACATTAACCAACAAATGCTATGACATTGTAAAATGAGAAATGTCAAAATCTGGCACTTCTGTGTAATTCAGTGAACCAATATTTTCCAAATGACCAACAAATTGATGAATAGGTAAAAAAAACTTTCAAAGTCCAAGACAGATCAGTGGATTTTAGTGTGACTGTGTGTAAAAAGCATATTGACATGGTTTCAGATTCCAAATCACTTGTTAATTTTGATGTGGTATCAAAGAAGAATATCCATAATTAGCTGAAAAACCTGCTGGCCCAAGATTTTTGATGCCTCTTTGCCAGCTGCAGACCTCTGTGGCTGGTGAAACCCTTGCCCAAGACTTGCTTGACTCTGGGCTCACGGCTAGTGGTATCCCACCCTCTTGGCTCGGCATTTGGTGCCTGGCTTGCACTCTGACCCAGATCCCATGCTCACTGCGGAATCTGCACTCAGCCTGTGGCTAGACTGGGTGTGCTTAAGCCCGTTTGTATCACAGCTTGTTCAGTCCCACCACCCGACTCTGACCCATGGCTCCTAGGCTGCCTGGCTCTGCCATTGCTACCTACTGCATGGGTTGACCACACAGCAATGGCAGAAAGTGGAGGGCTACAGTGCTATAGCCTCTATTCCAACATTTAGCGGGTCCTGGGTTTTTGTACTGTATTCAAGAAGAATGAAGTTACACTGACAACTGGGGGGTGAGCCGAGAAGAGTTTTTTGAGCAATGAAACAGTTCTCAGCAGTGAAACAGTTCTCAGCAATGAAACAGTTCTCAGCAGTGAAACAGTTCTCAGTGAAGAGGGGTCCTGAGGTGGGCAGCCCCCTTACCTGAAGTTGGGTACTTTCTGCCCCCTGCCCCCACTCAAAGGGGGGTAGTCCCAAAGTGTGGTTGAATCCAGAGATTTTATGAGCTCAGAATGGGTGAGCTATGCCAATTGGTTTGTGAGTATGCAAAAAAGTCTAAAAAATGGCACCACTTAAAGATGGGCATGACATTGTTAAAAACCAATTAGGGAAGGGCAGGTATATGAAAAAGTAGATAAAGAGTGGGGATCAGTCAGAGGCAAGCGGGCCAAACAGGAAGAGAAGTTCTCAATCTGGTCTGTGGATTTATCCACTGTTCATAGTCTGGTTTTCTTTCTTAAAACCATCTTTGGTTTGAAGGTTAGGTTTCACTGGGGAACCGTTCCTATCTGCCTAGGCATCTGACTGCATCCTGCTGCTATCACTACTAAGATACTCCTCCCTTTCCCAGCTACATTTGTATGAGGCTGTATTGCCTTTATACAGGTCAAGTAAAACAACATTTCACCATTAAATGACTGCAAAAGCAGATAAGAGCCTTTGGCTCTTTTCTATTAATATAGACATTAAAGAATATTTACAAAAATGCCTCTCACTGCATTTTTAGAAAGTATAAATTTTTAATATTTAATATTAATAAAATAATATATTTGTTAATATATGATAGTCATTTTAAATTTTACATAATGAAGAACTTTTTAGTTTTAATCTCTAAAATGATAAGTATCAATATGCACAAGCCACATAATCAAAGTTCTTTGGCATCCACAATACTTTTTAAGCATTCAAAGAGGTCTTGAAACTAAAAAGGTTGAAAATTGCTGCTGTGCAAAAACTTCAATTGACTATAGTGACAAGATTAAATACACTATTTATTTGAAAATATCTGTCAAACTGAGATTATCCTGATAATAGGTAAATTACTATACTTATTGGTCATTAACTGATAGTGACCAAAACATCTCTAAAATTGTTTGCTCAAATTTAATGGAATGATACGTTGCTAATTTCTTTGAAAAGTTAGACAAGATAGATTGGTTAATAATGCAAGTGAATTAAATATGGCTACCTTTCCAGATATCCAGTTTGGTTTCGCACGCTTTGGGGGTGTTACTTATAGTATTACATTTCTGTGCTTTGTTATTGTTTTTTTCTTCAGTGTTTAATGAAAACGCAATAGCTAATTTGCATGTTTGCATATATTTACAGAACATGCTTTAAAATCTTTATGTCCTCTATGCAAACTAAGAGAAAAAATTAATTAGTATAATTCATGATTTTACTAATTCATAATAGCACAGAATCCATAATATGATAGTGAGATATGGTCAATAATCTGGTATAGAATATTTAAGCTCTTTTAAAAGTAACTGATGTGATACAATTTGAAATTATGAATACTAGACATGTATATAGAAGGACAGAGTAAAAGGTAGGTAAAGAGCTCAGATTAAAACATAGATG
This sequence comes from Plecturocebus donacophilus, assembly GCA_004027715.1. Lineage (NCBI taxonomy): Eukaryota > Metazoa > Chordata > Mammalia > Primates > Pitheciidae > Plecturocebus > Plecturocebus donacophilus. Next base: position 8,497 of record PVKP010042477.1, read on the forward strand.
ACCTTGAGAATATTGACAGTGGAGGTAGCAAGTAAACAAACAGAATGTAGAGAGAAACAAGATATTCTTTGTCTTAGCTGTGCTGTTATACAATGCATATTATGAACATTGACAACCCTAAACAATGTGTCTGTGTTCTGTATATTTGTGGATACTTATGTATGTGCATTCTCTATACTTACATATAAATATAAATGCATATGTGGCATTCTCTATACATATATAAATGTATATTTAAATTCCGTATACACTATACATTTTATATTTCATTTAATAAATACTTTAAGATATTTCATGGTGACATTGATACTTTTGGCAGTGTTGACATCTCTGTAATATAAATAAACTGATGCAATTATTTTATAGTACATTTTGCTCTTATTATTTTAAAATGAATGAAAACCTTTAAAATGTTTTTTATTACTGGAAATACAATTGAGACTATGGTACAAATCATTCCTCATGCCAAAATCAATGGATAACCTCAACTAGGAATTCAGTTGATTTAAGCTGGTTGATTCATATAAGTTGTGAAGAAAGAAGGAAAAAACCAAGTGTTTAAAATGCTAAGATATATATACAAACATATAAATACAAATACACATACATGCACAGTGTTACATTTGCTAGATGATGAGATAGAATGGATTAATAATTAGACAGGAAACAGACAGTGACCCAGATTCACAGATCTATGGAGGTGTTTGTAGGTATGCAGCTTCACTACAGGTTTATTTTGAGAAGCGTACTCTTCAATTTTTGGCGGGGGCTTGGAGAAACAAAACTTGTAAGAATACTTATTTTAAACATTTTACCTCCCCTCCTGATCCATTCTCCAGATAACTGCCAGCAATCTTTGAAACTGTAAAGTGAATCAAAATGGACTTTTCTACTACTGCAATTGCACTCAGGCTAAAATTCAAAATCTATGTTGTGGTATACAAAAGAAACTGTTTCCTTCCAACTACTCTGGCCTCACCTAAAATCATCTTCCCTCATTCACAATATATCTTCACAAAGGGACTTCCTCGGTTCTCTAAATAGGCCATGCTTTGTTTGTTTGTTTGTTTTAATCTCAAAGCATTTATTCAAGTCAGTGCTTCTGTAGGAATCTCTCCCCTCATCTGGTTAATTTTTATCTGATTGATAAATGTTTCCAACTGCCTTTCTCCTATACCAACACTGTTCCTCCCAGCCTAAACTATTTCCTTTTACATTGTCCTTCCTTAGCTACCTGTAATTCTTTTACAGTACTTATTATACAATGCCAGTATATATAGTATTTACATAAAAATATTGCTTACTATCTTTCTTCACTTTGGTGAATGTTTAAATGTTAATTATCCTCTGGATCTAGAATCTTTCCCATAGTTAACTCAGTCATTTGTTGAATGAATACAAAAGTGAAAGTATTATAATCTATATTTAATTTCTTGCTAAACATTCCGAAAAATGTTCAATTTAATGTCCTTTATAATTATTATTGTTCCTTTTTTTCTGGCATGTTGTGTGTGTTTTATTATATTTATTGAAATGTAACCTGTCATCTTTTGAGTTCAGTAATAAAATCATTGTATTTTGCATGTCTTCTATTAAAACAGACTTATTTAGATATAACTTACTTACATATAAATTGTATCCATTTAAAGTGTATTAATTTCTGTTTTTTAACATAATTATAGATTTCTACAGCCATCACCATAATCTAATTTTCGAACATTTTTATCACCCTGAAAATAAACCCAGTACCCATTAGCAGCTACTGTCCAGGCTTCCTCTAGTCATAGGCAACCCAATAATCTCCATTCTGTCTCTGTTTATCCCTGACATTTCATGTGATTGAAAACATAAAATATGTGGTATTTTGTGATTTGCTTCCATTTTCTTAAATCCCTTTTTATAGTCATTCATATTCATTCACTTTTACAAAGGTATCAATCTATGATTAATTGGAAATTTTAAAAAGTGCCCTTATTTTCACTTAGTTTGAGAAGCCCTATTTTAATAAACATTTATTCATTGTTTTTGTGGTTGCCAAACAAATGGACATTTAGATAATAATTAGAAGTTCTAAATGTGTTTATGTGGTTAAAAACAATGTTACCATTTGTGTGCACTGAAATTTCAGAAATCCATGATAGAGGAAAGTAGAATGTTTATAGCGGTTGCAGTAGAAGTGAGAAAATGGCACTTAAGGTAGCTTCTTTGAGATTTCCCTCCTCACTGTAGCTCCCATAACTAAAATGTTTATCACTGGAAAGTCATCCTAATTAGAAACCATGTACTAAAGTAATCTAGTTTTTGAAAATATTATTTCCACATAGTAAAGTTTACTTTTCTCAAATGTGTACATATATTTCTCTGTGTAAATGCATTTGTACGTAACTTATCAATATTTTTTCCAAAATATTTGAAGGCTGAGTATTCATCTAGCAGGGGCTGGACTCAATATCCATGGTAGTAACTTCCTAGAAGACATACTTGGATAAAACATGTATATTGATGATGATTTTTCCTAGAAAATGCAAGAAAGACTGATTTAGCATCAAAGACTTATCCATGTTTAATGTATATCAAAATGCTTATGCTAACACAGAATAGAAATGGTCAATTCACAGAATCCAAAAATTGCTGGGTTCTTAAGTTTATTTTTGATTTAAATACTACGGATTTAACCAAAATAAAATAGGCAGGGGAAAAATGTAGTTTAATATTTCCTACCTAGGCTACATCTATGCACTGCCATGGGACCACTCTGTAGGCTGCAAGAATCCTGATCTTATAGCATGCCAGGTATTGCTCTCTGTCCTTAAGTTTTTCAACCCCAAGCTGATAACATAAACAATAGGACTGACTTTCTTTCAGCTTACAAACCCCTAAGACCAGCTTATTATAAATGGGGTGTAACACTTATTGGTTCAACTGCTTTATTTTACATGATGAGAAATTGTAATAAGTGTAGGTATTACAACAATCCTGTGATTGGGTCAGCACTTGCAGACCACTGCAAGGTTATTGCTTTTCTTTTTTCCCTGTTACAACATCTGTCATGGATAAACCAACTTGACATTTTTTTTGTGTTTTTTCCTCATCTATCCAAGAAATATAATAAACACAGATAGTACTTGTAGGATATTTCCTATATATTTCTGTTGAAACAAATGGGTTGTGAGAAGTTCATCCAAAAAATTGCCTCAACTATATCTACAATGCCCCTGGAGGATAAACTATAAAACCAAACTTTGTCAATTAAATTTATCTTTTGATTGGAAGAATCCCATCATGACAGATTCTTATCAATTATTTCTGAAACCTAAATAAGTGTGTAATTTGGGATCTTAAAGAACAAATATTACAAAAGTCTTATAATTTCTGCCTCACTAAAATTATTCTATGGATCATATTATTTCTGTACTACAAGCCAGACCTGTTAAACTGATGTTGACTGTATTTAAATTAAACCAAACCAAAATCCAGCAAGAATACCTATCAATACAAAAATTGTTTTTTCTTTTTTTGCTCTATGAAAAATCTGACTCCAGTTCTTGCCATATTTTAAATATGAAACGTTTTTAAAGATATTAGAAACTTAAAAGTGCTACTAACTCCTTAATATCTATACTTCTTAAATACCAATCACTACCTATTAAAAAAAAGGGAGAAAGGTTCAAGTTGATAAGTATGCCTCAAGTCACAAGAAAACAAAAGGACTCTCTGCTGGCTTTTTTATGAACCTCAAAGACTTGAATCTGTTCGGCATATGGAGAAATCTATAAAAACTTCAGCATTAGCTATTTTTATTGATGATTTGCTTTAATCATACTAATTGACATTTTTGTCTCAGGCTAAACTACATAAATATTAAATGTAAATTATTGAAACATAAAATTTTATTATCTATGTTTTGAAACATTTTGGTTACTACCAATGAGTTGCCTGAATAAATAGCCCCATTATTGGTTTTTTTTTTGGTGACCCTATATTTTAATTATTTTCAAGATTTTACAGTTTTTGACAGTACATGTTTCTTAAGTTTATTAGAACATTACTGTACTGGTAATGGTAGCTTCTCTCAGAATAAGCATAATGCATCAATTATGTATGGTATATTGGTTTTGGAACAAAAGTAGCACATACTACATTCACACATAGATGACAAAATTGTTTGATCGCAACAACAATTGCATAACATGACTAGAATGTACATATATTAAAGGAATACACTGCTTGTTAAACAGAACAAAGAGGATACTGCTTATCAATTTAAGCATAGAACAAATACCTATATCCATTTAAATACTTAGTTTCATGATAGTCTCTTGTCATTATAATTATAGTTTTGTTCATTCTTATTTATCTACCAGGAATACTTTATAAGAGAGATGAAACCATGGATTTAGTTCAGCTATAACTTCAAAGACAAAATAGCCTAAAAAGAAATTCTAAGTAAGTTACATCCGTAAGTTTCTGAATGAACAGAATGATCAGTCTATGTCTACCTGTCAACCTATTTACCTACCTACCTGTCATCTGTCTATATGATTGACAGATGCTCACATGCACATGTGGAATCCAGAGAAATAATCAGCTTTCCCCCTCACCCAGTGTCTATTTGGACTCTTTTTCCTCTGCTTTCCACATTGGGAGCTTGCGTTTTAGACTCTCAGTTTCTTCCGGAGGTATTACTAGCAAAGACCACATCATATTGGAGGAATGAGAGAGCCATGGATGGGGACAACAGGGCATGCTGTATCATAAATATTGTCATAGAAGAGGATTAATTTACAATGATAGGGGAAAAGATGGGATGAAAATAAATATGATGTGAGGTTTCCTGTACTGTAGTTGGCATAAATAAGAAAAAATGCAAATATTATTTTGATTAGCATTACAGAATAATTAGAGGTTTAAACTAAATCAGTTTTCTCTTATTCCTTTAGTTTCCTCAGCTACAACCAAACAGGAAACCTAGCAACACTTTTTGTCAGTGCTATCCATTTCCTGTTGTACTGAATGTTATTTATGTTGATCGATTATAGATAAGCCCTTGTTTGGTATCATGTATGTCATGCATTTTCGGTTGAAGATCAAGGCCATGCCCATTTACTCAAACATATTTGCCATGACATCAATACTTTAGTATAAAACTTTTTATTTATTATTTTAAAACATGCTTATTTTGAAAAGTCAAGAAATATACACAAGAAAAGAAATAAAATTAAATCCACCAATCTCAAACTGGCAGCAAAGCAGACATCTATCCTCAGCAGAATGCATAAATAAACTATGTTGCATCCATACAATGCTGCACTGTGCAGCAAACAAACTGAATGAAGTATAGTGACACACAAAAGTTTTTTCACAAAGTTAATAGCAAAAGAAAGATATATTACATGCTGTATGTTTTCATTAATAAATTACCAAAACCAGCAGCACTAACCTAGGTTTGCACTGGGCAGAAGTGTTGACTAGGTGAAACTACAAGGCAGTCTTTGTGAATGCTAGAAGAGATCAACTGTTTTGCTTCTTGGATGATGTTTCTAGGGAGTGTAAATTAGGTAAATTTCATTGGTTTTTCTTTTTATTTTTAATGAATGTTATGAGGCAATATACAGTACTTAAAAATAAAATCACCATTGCTATTACACTAAAACTTCTCAACCAGAAATCCTTAGTCAAGATATATTTTGGAATTTGGAAATGTTAATATTTTAGAAAATTAATACAGTGTATGTCCAGCTCCAGTGGGGTCTGAGACAGCATCCAATGTACAAACCAAAAGTATGACTATTCAAATAAATAGAGTTACACAAAGGCTCAACAGATTCAAAGCAATTAAGACTAGTGTTTCCACCAAATAAGTAAGTGCAGGTCTATTGCTAATGTGTCTCATATTTTTAAAAGCTCCAGTACTGTTAAATTTGATCAAAAAAATTTTAGCTGTATTTTTGTACCTGTACAGTTGATAGAAGAAATAAGATCTATTGTTCAGTAGCATAATAGGATGACTATAGTTAATAATAATAATAACATTGTATACTTCAAAACAGCTATAGGAGTAGATTAGGGATGTTCCCAACACAAAGAAATAATAAATATTTCAAGTGATTGATATCTCAATTGTCATGATTTGATAATTACACATTGTATAATTGTATCAAAATATCACATATAACTTCTAAAAATGTGCAACTATTATGTATCTATAATTTTTCTTTCAAAGCTCTCCATGGTGCTAGCCAATAAAAAGTAGTACTTTTTAGCAACTATTAATCATATAGAAATTTCCCCTTTTGACAATTAATATAGTTAAATATGGCTTTGGATTTGATTTCCTAGGTTGAAGTATCTTTGTATACTTTGAATTAATGCTATCCAGTGGGCATTATCTTTTTAAATTTTTTTCCATTTCAATTGTTTGTACTTTACTTGGGTTTTTAATTCTAATTTTAAAAAGTGAGGTTTGTTTGTTTCTCTTTGTGCTCACCTTTATGGTAAGTTAATAAGACTTCAAATAATCGATTCTGGTATTTTTGATAGGGAATTAATTCACACTTTAATTTGCTCTACTTAATATATTTTCCCTGTTTATTTTTTATTTACATTACAGCTTCTTGAGTTAAATCACTGGCTTCTTTCAATTCTTTATCATAGTAATTTAAAAAGCTGTTTTAAAATTATTCACTGTCTATGGCTTTGTCTTTATTCCAAATATTAATCTGTGGTAATTATTTTTTTCTTTTTAGTGAGTTTTTGTTTTAAATTGTACTGATTAAAGTGCTAAAAAATAAAAGTATTTATTATAGTGGCTTCTATTAGTTTCTGACATTCATTCTCCAATTCTATATTATATCTCTCTCATCACAGATATTTCCTAATTTAAGCCCAATTTGAGAAAGTACAATACCATTGTTATGGATAAAACATAAAAGTTTTATAATCAGTGTCTCCTGTTTGAAAAATCATAGCCATGTTTAAATTGCTGCAAAAATTGATTTGAGTAATAAAATTGACCTTATTTTCTGTTTAGTTTTCAATAATTCCATATTATATCTGTATATATTTGGTTCTACATCTCTGTGTTTGCATTTCCAAAAGAATGGGCAGATTTATTAGCTGCTAGTGGTATTAGCAAACTGCATATAATAACTGGCATAAACTGAAACTTAGACTGAGAAATAGCTCTGTGGAAACTTTCTGAACCAGTGTATTTCACTCTATCTACAGTAACAATATTTTCTGAAGCAATACTTTTAAAAACTTTCATAGGTGAGAATGTATCGAGTGGATAGAGATTCTCAGGCAGAATCACCCTATAAGCATGCCCAGAGCCTATAACGTGAGGTGAATAGAACCCTTTCTTATTGCCACTGGTTTTCAGCAAATCTTTACAATTATGTAATGATTGTTTTCTCTTGGATTAGAAAATGCTTGACATCTTCAAGAACTACAAACCACTCCTCAAGGAAATAAGAGCGGACACAAACAAAGGGAAAAACATTCCATGCACATGATTAGGAAGAATCAATATTGTGAAAATGGCCATACTACCCAAAGTAATTTATGGATTCAGTGCTATCCCCATGAAGCTACCATTGACCTTCTTCACAGAACTGGGGAAAAAAAAAAAAAAACACTTTAAACTTCATATGGAACCAAAAGAAAGCCCGCATAGCCGAGGTAATCCTAAGCAAAAGCTGGAGGCATCACGCTACCTGACTTCAAACTATACTACAAGGCTACAATAATCAAAACAACATGATACTGTTACCAAAACAGAGATATAGACTAATGGAACGGAACAGAGGCCTCAGAAGGGATGTCACACATCTACAGCAATCTGATCTTTGACAAACCTGACAAAAACAAGCAATGAGGAAAGGATTCCCTGTTTAATAAATGGTGTCTGGAAAACTGGCTAGCCATCTGCAGAAAGCAGAAACTGGACCCCTTCCTTACACCCCACACTAAAATTAACTCCAGATGGAAGAAAGATTTAAACATAAAACCAAACACAATAAAAATCCTAGAAGAAAACTTAGGTAAAACCATTCAGGACATAGACATAGGCAGGGACTTCATGACTAAATACCAAAAGCAATGACAACAAAAGCCAAAATAGACAAATAGGATCTAATTAAACTTAAGAGTTCCTGCACAGCAAAATAAACAGTCGTTAGAATGAATTGACAACCAACAGAATGGGAAAAAAATTTGCAACCTACCCATCTGACGAAGGGCTAATATCCAGAATCTACAAAGAACTAAAGCAGATTTACAAGAAAAAAACCCATTCAAAAGTAGGCAAAAGTTATGAACAGACACTTTTCAACAGAAGACATTTAAGAGGCCAACAAACATGAAAAAATGTTCATCACTGGTCATCAGAGAAATGCAAATCAAAACCACATTGAGATACCATCTCACATCAGTTAGAATGGTGATTATTTATTTATTTATTTATTTATTATTATTTATTTATTTTTTTAGAAAAAGAAAAGGAGAAAGAAAAAAAGAAACAGCAAAAGAAAGAAAAAAATGAATGAAAGAGAGAAAATAAGAGGATGAGAAAGAGGGAGAGAGATTGGGATTCTTGTTTTATTGCCCAGGCTAGAATGCAGTCTAAAAATGGGTATTAAAAACCTCTTTTATGCCAATAATTGTGCTTAACAATGGAGACAGGAAAAAATAGGGGATGAAAATAACAAATAAGCAGACAACCAATATTTTATTTAAACCCGTGATATGCTATGCAATTGCTGAGGAGTGATTTACTTCCAATTATGTGGTCACTTTTAAAATAGGTATAATGTGATACTGAGAAAAATGTATGTTTTGTGGATTTGGGGAGGAGAGTTCTGTAAATATTTGTTAAGTCTAGTTGTTCCAGGTCTGAGTTCAAGTCCTAGATATCCTTGTTGATTTTCTATCTCGTTGATCTATGTAATATTGACAGTGTAGTGTTAAAGTCTCCCACTATTATTGTGTGGGATTCTAAGTCTCTTTGTAAGTCGTTAAGAACTTGCCCTATGTATCTGGGTGCTCCTGTAATGGGTGCGTATATATTTAGGATCGTTAGCGCTTCTTGTTGCATTGATCCTTTCACCACCATGTAATGTCTCTGTTTCTTGTGTTCTTTGTTGTTTTAATGTCTGTTTTATCAGAGATTAAAATTGCAGCTTCTGGTAATGCTAGCTGGCTGTTTTGCCCATTAATTGATGTAGATTCTTCATTATGGTGATGCTCTTTACCTTTTGGTATGTTTTTGGAATGGCTGATACTGGTTGTTCCCGTCCATGTGTAGTAGTGCTTCTTTCAGAAGCTCTTGTAAAGCAGGCCTGGTGGTGATGTAATCTCTGAGTACTTGTTTGTTCGCAAAAAAATTTTATTTTTCCTTCACTTATGAAGCTTAGGTTGGCCGGATATGAAATTCTAGGTTGAAAGTTCTTTCTTTAAGGATGTTGAATGTTGGCCCCCACTCTCTTCTGGCTTGTAGGGTTTCTGCTGAGAGATCTGCTGTGAGTCTGATGGGCTTCCCTTT
>PVKP010042478.1:0-18056 GCA_004027715.1 Plecturocebus donacophilus
TGTAAACTTAGTCAAAATTCTTAAGTTATTGAGCCGGTGTTTTAGCCTGAGTTATACAGAGAACAGAGCCTAAGGCAGAGGGTTTCTATTCTATTCTTTCATAATGGATGGAGTGCAAGATACCAAAAGTAATGGATAAGCACAGAAATGCAGGGCAGAAGAAGAGCCATGAGAAAGATATATTATCAGCGTGGTTGCCATTAAATGAAACCAGTTACCCAGTTTAATAGAATTATCCCCAGGGAGCAAGGTCAATGACATCTCAAGACTCTTTATCAAAGAGGAGAATGGGAGGAAATCATCCCTTTTGTATTTCCTACTGTTCAAAAGTTTTTCCATTGCTTCTCTGGTTATAAATTCATGGAACTCTAGTTGAAGTCCAGCAAAACATCAACAAGAAATCACAGGAAAGAGATAAAAGGCCTGAGGCATGGGTGTAAGCGGAGGGACTGTGAGTTGGCACCTGCTTAGGAGTCCAGATTGAGCTGGAGTAAAGCTGAAGTAACTGTTTTAACCAAGACAAGTGTGCCCAAGTGGACCTGAAGTGGCATACAAACTTGTGAAGTTTTTTAACTGTAAAATGGTAATAATATCACCTATATTTCTGGGTTATTATAAATATTAAATAGCATAAATGGCACACTTGCAAAGCACATTTTAATAAATATATTTAATATTTCCCTTATTGATTTCTTTCATCAGTAAAAGCATTTCTGAAATCTGTGTAAAGGTCTAGACAAAGTGACATTGGCCATAGTTTGGTCATCATTGAAACTGCTTGATAGATAAATGATTCTCATGATCTTTACTTTGATATGTATGTTTGAAATTTTTATAAACATAGTTTTAAAAATAGTAGTTGTAAAATTTAAAAATAGAAACAAATAATTATTATTTCAAATATCAACTTAAAGATTCCTAGTCATATCAATACCTATCTCATTCACTTTCTGGTGCTTAAAAAATAATAAATGTAATTATTTCCCAATCTTCACTTTCTACAACGCTAAACACTTATGTCTCCTGTTCTGATCCTACATGCTTCCTTCACTGAATGTTATTGAGATGAAATTCATATCTTATATTTCAAGCGTATTTACATTCATTTCTTCCCCACTATGTTGCAAACAAGTTGTTTTGTCCATTTGTTCTTATTCTGAAGTCATGAAGACAGCTAACTCTATTATATTCCAGAAGCTACATTGTCTTGCCTTTGACATTTAAAATTATGGTCTTGAATTAATTTTTATATGTGTGTGTGACCACACAAACTGGTTAGAAATCAAGTTTCAATTATTTTTTTAATATGGATTGTAGTTATATCACCATTACACACATATTGAAAGGAAGTATTTTTCTACTGCTTTGCAATGGAAATTTTGATACAAATCAAGTACCTATATATGCACAGATCACTTTATGAACTTGTTATTTTGTTGTACTGGTTTGTTTGTACATATTTTTTGCCCTAATAAGACACTGCCTTAGTTATTGTAACTTCTGTTATAAGCTTTGAGAGCTGAGAGAGAAAATCATTCCAGCTACTTATTCTTTAATTTGTATTTGCTATTTTTGGTCTTGTGCATTTATATAAATTTTATAATCAGTTTGTCAATTATTAAAAAAACATACTGGAATATGGAACTGCATTGAATGTAAAGATCAATATGGTTAGTATTGACTTCTTCAAAATGTTAAGTCTTCCAGTCCATGAACAGGAAATACCCTTCTAATTATTTAGAACATCATTAATTTTTCTAAGTAAATAAATGCAATTTCCTTTCCAGTGGTCTTCACATATCTTGTTAACTTTTGTCCTTGTATATATTTATGCTCTCATAAACTGTATACATGGTTTACTTTCCCTTTCTGTTCATTGGCTATGCATAGAAATGGAATTTCTTTTTGAATATTCAACCTGTATATTAGTTTTCAAATGTTGTTATAATGAATTACACAAACTTAGTGGCTTAAAACAACACACATTTATTATCTCACAGTTTAATCAGTCAGAAGTCTGGAATCAGCAAGGCTCAGTTGGATCTTTTTCTGGAGGGTCTGTGGACAATTTTTTTCCCTCAACTTCATTAAAATTGTTAACAGAATTCAGTTTCACAGAGTTACAAAACTGATTTCTATTTTTTTCTTATTGGCTTTAGCCAGGGTTTTTTTTATCAGCTTTGAGAGGGCACTGATCTTCTTGGCTCATTCTCCATTTTGAAAGCCAGCAACAGTGAGTCAAGTTCTTCTCTTGTTTTAAGTTTCTGTGATATGACTTTCCACATCGTCTCTTTTCTCCCTCCTTCTCTGTCAGATCTCTCTTACTTTTCTACTTTCCTCTTCTGCTTTTAAGTGCTGCAGTTATTACATTGGGCATGACTGGGTAATCCAAGTTAACTTTTAGAATCCTAGTCATAACAGGATATCAATGCCTATGTCATTCACTTTCTGGTGCTTAAAAAATAATAAATGTAATTATTTCCCAATCTTCACTCTATTTGAAAGTTAACTGATTAATAAACTTAATAACATCCAAACAATTCCTTCACAATAGTAACTACACAAGGGTTTGCTTGAATAATCAGAATATGGGACCCTTGACAATATATCACTAAAATTCTACCTACCATACCTGGTACCTGACTTCCTTACCAAACTCACTTTGCAATCTAATTTTTTATGTGCAAAATTTTTAGATTTTTAAATATATATACATACAAATGCACATATATATATATATATATATATATATATATATATATATATGTAATCTTAAAATCTGACGGTTTATTTATTCCTTTGAAGTCATTATTTGTTTTCTTTCTATTGATTACATGGATTCACTAGTTAGACCTTTTAACAAAAAATGAAATAAAAGTAATTTTTACTTTTGAAAGTTTTCAACATTTGCTTATAAGCTATGTTGGTTATATGATGGCTGTAAATTTAAAAAATCAAATTAAGGAAAATTTGTCCTTTTCTAATTTTGAGAGTTTTCCCACTAAAGGATGATAAATTTTATCAAATGTAATTTTTGCATCTTTTTATGTTTCTGAATGTTCTCCTTTATTCTATTAACATGGTGAATTATGGTAATTTGTCTTTTGACTTATAACCCAATCTTGTTTTCTAAAAACAAACCTAACCGGGATATCTTGGTTTAAACTTTACATACGGTGTTGAATTCACTGTATTAAAATTTGTATAGGGGCAGGGCGCGGTGGCTCACACCTATAATCCCTGCACTTTGGGAAGCTGAGGTGGGTGGATTGCCTGAGCTCAGGAGTTCGCCACCAGCCTGGGCAATTTGGTGAAACCCCGTCTCTACTAAAATACAAAAAATTATCAGAGCATGGTGGCGCATTCCTGTAGTCTCAGCTACTCCGGAGGCTGAGGTAGGAGAATTGCTTGAACCTGGGAGGCGGAGGTTGCACTGAGCTGAGATCATGCCACTGCCTGGACGACAGAACGAGACTCCGTCATATATGTGCGTGTGTGTGTGTGTGAATTTAAAATATTGATGAGTCAGATTGCCAGTAATTTGCTTTTAGAAGATACTATTGTAGGTTTTAGTATCTAGGTGTTTGTTAGGACTAACAAATGATTTAGTGACCATTTCCTATTTTCAATTGTCTGGAACAGTTTGTGTAGGAATGATGTTCTTTCTTCTATATGTGTTAGGTAGAATTTACTGATGAAGCCATCAGAATTAGTGTTTTCTTACATAATGATTTTTAATTATAGATGTCATTTATTTAATTTCAGTAGTTATATAAATCCTCAGATTCTTTCTTTTTTCAGTTTTATCGGTTCTATTTTTTAGGAAATTATTTTATCTGAGTTTTCAAACATATTGTTGTTCATAACATCACAGGATAATCTTCCTAATATCAGAAAGATCGGTAATTGTGTCTCCTTTCCATCTGTACTGTTGTTGATTTGTCCTGTTTCTTTTTCTTTTTCTTCATCAAAAACACTAAAGAATTTTTTATTACATTTTATTACATTTTCGAACAATTAAAATCTTATTGATTTTGACTAGTATGTAAGTCCTTTATTTTGTTAGTTTCTACTTATGTTTTTATTATTTCTTTCCTAGTTCTTCTTTTCATTTAATCATTCTGAAGACAGATACTTAAGTAATTTCATCTTCTAAGCTTTATTAGTATGTTTATTTAAAGCAATACATTTCCATATTACCATGACTACTGCAGCATATGTGTTTTGCTATATAGTATTTTCTTTATTTTTCAATTAAAATTTGTATTAGCTTCCACTATGACTTCTTCTTTCTACCATATAGTAGTGTATTTATTAATTAAAATCACCTATAAATATCCTCCTTTTATCTTTTTACTACTGGTTTGTTTGTTTAACTACATTTAGGGAAAATTTCATTTCTGACAAGACAAACACATTCCATTTTATTCCTTCTGCTAATGACAACAAAATTTAGAAAAAAAATACAAAAGCCACCTTACAAAAAGCTGAAAAATGGGGAAAAAAGGGTAAACAAGCCAAGGATTTGGGAGATCGAGGAACAACTACAAGTAAGCTGTCTTTCTTTCTTTCTTCTATATATCTCAATCTCAATGTTTAAGAAAAGCCCTCAATCCAGAATTTCCAGTAGTTGCAGATAAAACATCGTACTTGCTTACTGTATTTAGCCAAAAGACCAGAAAAGCAAGGGCATAAAGAATTTTTTTTTTTTTTTGTTTGAGACAGAGTCTCGCTCTGTTGCCAGGCTGAAGTGCAGTGGCATAATCTTGGCTCACTGCAATCTCCACCTCCCAGGTTCAAGTGATTCTCCTGCCTCAGTCTCTCAGTAGCTGGGATTACAGGTGCGCACCACCACACCTGGCTAATTTTTGTATTTTCAGTAGAGATGGAGTTTCATCATGTTGACCAGGATGGTCTCAATCTCTTAACCTCCTGATCTGCCCATTACAGCCTCCAGAAGTGCTGGGATTACAGGCATGAGCCACCATGCCTGTCCTAAAAGAATATTTTAACAATATCATTCTGTTATTAAGGTGAACACTTCAAAGAAAGCCACACTTCTCCCCTCCCCAGTATGTACTGAAGCAGTGGAGTCCATGAGTAAAACCTTGTCATATATAATCTCTACACTAAATTTATAGCATAGTTCTCATCCCTCAACCTGTGTTGAAACTCTGACTTCCAGACACACCTTTCAGTAATGAGGAGGTACCCTTCTGTGATAAATCCTGTGGGCAAAGCTTCTACATTCATCCCACACCTAAAGCAATGATTTTGTACCCTTCCCAAGCAGAATCAATGGGAAGAACTTTGACTTCTATCCCCATCTTATAGTAATGAGAGTAATGAGGCAGTATCTCTCTCCTTTTTTTTTTTTTTTAGAAGAAAATACTATTGTCAGGTTTTAGTATCTGGGTGTTTGTTAGGACAGTGTTTAAGAATTTGTTGTATAGAGTGCTATTACCTGAATAATACATTGCGGCAGAACAGAATAACGTTTTAGTAGCTTTACATATAAATTGAAATTTAAACCATATCTCATATATGTGAAGCGAGATGTGGATTTTGAACCTAATTAATTCAAATACCTACTAAAATATAAGATTTAATGTGAACCAGAGTCTTATTACATAGTATTCAAAATCTTGAGCATGCTCTCCAAAGTTACTTGTTATACCAAGAAGTAGTAATATCTCAAATCAAATGAGACATAACAATCAATACACAGTAAGGTGGAGATGACACTGATATTAAAATTGTTGGACAAGAATATCATGACAGTTTTCATAAAAATATTCTAATAAGCGATTATAAAGACTCTTGACACATATATGAAATTAAAAGTCTTAACAAAATAATGGAACATATAAAGAAGAACAAAACAGAAACTTTAAACTAAAAATACAAATATGTAAAATCCCTGAAAACAGAAACAAAAATACTTCATTGGATGGATTAAATAGCAAAACAGAGATGACAGTGGAAATAATCAGTAAAATTGAATATTGATCAATAGAGATTATTCAGTGTGAACAACACAGAAAAAATTGATGAAAAGAACTAAGCCTCAGATATCTTTTGGGGAATTTAAAAATGATCTAAATTTGATGTCATTAGAGTCCCTGAAAGAAAGAAAAAATAATGTGGTGCTTATAAAATATTTGAAGAAATAATGAGGAAAACCTTCAAAATTTGCCAAAATATACAAATCTACAGATTCAAGAAGCCAAGTTACTCTTAGACATGAAAGCTCTTAAAATAGCTAAAGAAAGTTATTTCAACAGAAAATTGAAAGAAACCTGAGAACATATATAATAAAGAGAAAATATGATAATTATGTGAGAAAATAAACGTTTTTTCTTGAGTTTTTTAGATTGTGTGTGACAGATAAAAGGAGAATGTATAAAATTGTTTGATGTGGTTCTCAAGGTATATAGAGGTATGATTTAAAACAATTATAATGAGAAAGGATAACAACTATTCAACACCGTTTCTAAGTGATAAGCTACATATGCATATTGTCATCTCTTATCAAACAGTAAAACGTTCGAAAAGATATATTCAAAAACTATTGATAAATCAAGACAATAATTAAAACATGTTCAAGTAACCCACGTAAGAGAGGAAAAGGGAAACAAACAGAAACAAAAACCAATGGAACAAAGAGAACACAGAAGAAAATCACAGATGTAAGTTCCAAATATCAACAATTTAATTGAATTTAATGTAAATAGTCTAAACACATCAATTAAGAAGCCAAAACTGACAAAATGGATTTTAAAAGTTTACTTTACTAAATTCTTTCTACAAGAAATTTACTTCAAATTAAATATCAAAGGCAGTTAAAGGTAAAAAGATGAAAAACAATATGCCAAGAAAATCAGAAGATACTTAATGTGGCAATATTATAGGAGAAAGTAGAGCTCAGAGAAAAAAAATAACAGGTAGAAATAGGGACATTATTAAAAGATAAAAGTGTCAATTCACCAAGATAACAAAAATTTGATATGCTCAACGTATGCGTGAAAACATAAGGAAATCTGATTCTGAAGTGTCCTTTTCCCACATATGTGAATTAGGTTAATGCATTAATTATGTAGCATATTTTTTCCTCACTGATAAGTTTTGGCTTTATTTATTAGTTATTAATTACTAGAAAAGTTATTTGAAAATCTTCCACTGAGTAAAAATTGATTCATTCCTTCTATAATTATGTAGTTTTGTTTAATATGAATTAGGTGCATATAAATTTGGACTATTATAATTTCCTAAATTTAATCCTCTACCATGATGAAAATTAGTAACTGTTTTTGGATAAAAATATTAATTTTCTGTGTTTACATTTTTGATATGTCTTTAAAAAATACAGCAAAGGGCTGAATATTTTATCTAGTTTGACAATATATTTTATGAGAACATTTAATTTTCTTATAAATGTTTACTGACATATTTTCTTATAAATTTACCATCTTGGTACTTAATTTCTATTGAGGCTGCCTGTTTTATTTTCCCCTCTAGTGCATCATTATGGCAAGCTAATTATACTTCTCTTCATTTATACTACTGTGTTCTTAGACTATTCTCATTCTTTAAAACAATATGCTGTTGTTTCTAGATTTTTATGTTCACCTTTCAGATTTTCTCTGAACCTCAAACTTTAATTCTACAGGCTCATTTGTATGACCAACACTTATCATGGATAAATATATCCGTAACAATACCCTTAAACCAGAACTCTGTCTCTGCGTCACCTCTAAAGATGGTCCTGTCCCATTTCCAACATTCTTAGTAAATGAAACTATCATCCAACAAGTAGCTCACATCCACTGCTTGATAGTAAACATAATTCTTTTTCTTGTCATTCTTAAAATGTATGTCCCTTGAACATTTTATTCATCCCCCTGTCACTACTGACTCTCCCTACATCCTAGTTCTAGACACTTTTTCATTGCTGGGCTCCTGACTTGTTTCTCTATTCTTCTTTTCTCATAACCATCAATTCTGCATATGGAAGTCAGACGCATCTCTCAAAATATTAATCAGATCTTATTAATCCCTAGTGCAAATGTAATAAAAGCGGAATCACTTTTTTGGTTTTATAAAGTCATACTTTATCTCATTCTTAATTTGAGACCTCTTCCTCACTGTTCCCCTATGCCTAAAGTATTACTTTGGTAAATTTTGTGAACAGCTGACATTTAAGCATTTAGTTTTCTGGTTTATTTTCAACTATTCAGAGGGTTATTTCTAGAGTATCACAGCTAAGGCCTTCCCTTCTCCATTGTTCTATAGTTGACTACCCTATTTTTTCCCATCATTGCATTTACTACAATTTTATATTGTTATTTATAGTTTACATGTTTAATATCTCCATCTCCCAACAAATATGGGAACATCATAGGAATTTTATCTTTCCCCTCTGAAGTTGCAGCACTAGTTGTCAGATTAATTAGCACTTATCTAAAAATCTAGTTTTCTTCTTTGCCTCATGTTAGTGTCACACCCTTCCACCAGCAAGCTTAAACTTAGGCATGATCCACGTGACTGGAATTCAACTGCCACTCTGAGAAAGACGTCCATAAGAGTCTCCATGCAATTTGCCATGTCTTTGTCCTTTCTTTGCCATAGAAACTGAAGATCTTCCAGATAGTGGAAGTTCTGTTAATGTTATTTCTTGAATAAGGGCTATCTGCACAGAATAGCTGTGACTTGGAATGGGGACATATAGCTTGCAGAAAAAGTAAGCATACAGTGTTTTAAGTTACGGTGGTTATATGGTTATTTGTTATGGCAGCATAACCCAGCCTGCCCTGACTTAAGTGATATAGCATTTAAAAAATATTTATAAAATAAATAAATTCAAATTTACTCTAATACCTACAAAATGATCAAGTATAGTATACCAAGTAATAAATATTTATTATGGAATACAGAAACAGTGATCTAAGGTAAGTCTTGATATATTGACCATCCATTGTTGTAGCAGATGTCACTACTGATATTGTGCTTAACATTTCTAGATTACAAAAATTAAAACAACATCATTGATCAGTGCAGGTCTGTGTATTTAAGGAAATAATTTACAAGTTATTTTTCCTTTGTAAATATATTCTTTGGAAGAGAAAATATATATAATTTGCACTTTGGGAGGAATGGGGTGGGATGGGAGTCCATACATATGAATTCTAAATTGATTTCCACCTCATTTTCCTCCTCTTCTCTTTCCATTTCTGATCATTCTATAGAAATTGAAAACTAACAGAAATTTGAAGAATTGTCAGGCAAACAAAACAGCTTTAGCATATTAACCTGTTGTCCAACCTTAAATAAACAGTTTATATTTAAAATAACCCTAAGTGGAGATTTTATTTTCAATTAAACCACTTTTAACTATTTTTGAAATATTTAAAATCCAACCACTATTTCTCTTCAACTAGTCCTTACTTTTATAAGCAAATAATGTAAGAGCAGAGTAAATAATTTATAACTAGGTCTTTCTGAATCTAAAAACAGTTTCTTGTCCACTATGTGAGGCCATATTTTTTTATTCTGTCTTTGTGAATTTGTTGTTCTATTCTCTCCTCTGAAATGGCCTTCCCCTGTGTTTTCACCTTCCAATGGTTACTCATTTTACAAGAAACAGTTCATGTTTCCTTCTTTGGGGTGAATCCCATGATAATTGTGGTTCTCACTGGGTCTTTCTCTGAGAGATGCAGTAGCACTCAAAATTTTCAGATTATTCTATGCACTTTTTGGCGGATTTATGGTAATGTTCTATAATTGCTTCATACCTGCTAACCTTGCTTCCAAAGCTAGTTTTTGAGATTAATGATACAGGAGCTTGCATTTTTATTTCTGTGTAGCTTCCATAGCAACAAGAAAATACTAGACACACAGTAGGCATTGCAAGGAAATGTGTTCAGTTAAACGAACTTGATTTGAATGGCATGAGAGTTCAGTGAAACTGTATATATTGTGTAAACGTGGCAACTTACACCTACTCAAGACATTAAAAGAAATCATGCTTTCTTGCCTAAGTTTTATGTCCAATTTGTTCCAGTTTCAAACCCCTTGACAAAAACAAAATCTTTTAATCTGTTTGCAAAATATTCCCTTCTTTCTCCCATCTTGCTGTTGCTGCTCTGTGATATACTGCCCTTGCCTATTACCCCTTTATAGCTGTTTTGTTAAAGTTCATACCGCTAAGACCTGTAAAAGAAATTTATGGCTCTAGGGATTTCAGCAAATTCTAAATAACCATAACAGGAACATGAAGCATTAATTAAAGACACTAGAGTCTAAGTTATAACAGAAATCCTGACATTTAAGGCCCTGGTACCATTTCAATTTAAAATGGTATGACAAACAGAAAGTAATTTGATGGTCAGAAGGTTATAATGGATACCTTAATACCTTTGTCAAGAAAAGGTACCTGTCCTTGCTCTAACCCCTACCCAGGGGCTTCAGGGGCCCCCTTCATAAAACACAGTGATGCCTAAATATTTTTGCAATAACTCATATATAAGCTGGTCTTTCCTTTAAGAGTACTAGAGATTAAGCACCAACCCCTAACATTCATACACCAATTTTCAGATAAAACAGCTTAATATTTAAAAAATATTTAGTGCAGTTGTCTATTTCTTAGTTTACTGTGGGCTGTATTTAAAGCCAGCTTCCAAGAAACATACCACAATATACCAGAACAATTTTTTCTCAGGGAATATGCTGATTCTTTCATAAAGGCAGAAGTTGATATTCCTGACTCATTCTGCCAAACCAAGCAATGACAAATGCTTCACCTAATTTGAAAAATAATTTGTAATACCAAAGACTCAGCTTGTTTTGTGTATCCAATACCAGTACCCTTTCCAGAATGTTGAAAGTATACATCGTATGTATTTGTCTAACGCATATTCAAAACAGGAATACAAATTGATCCTCAAAGCTCAAATCTGCAGTACATATTCTGTGTTCTGTCCCAACTTGTACCTTCATGAATTCTTTCACTTACCACAGCAGGCTGCTTTCCCTCTGTGAAATGCTGTGGTACATATATAGTATTAATACCACTCACTTAGAATATGTCATATTTTGTCTAATATTGCTAAATTGTGTGTGTGTAGTATTATTCCTCAAGTAAATTATAAGATAAGAACTATAATTTATACCAGTTGCATCCTCTACAAGACTTGGCACTGACTTTGAATAGATTAGACTCTTAATAAATATTCGTTGGTTGATTAATCAATTTAGCACACTTACTAATTGCAAAGTGACATCATTTGTCATTAACAAATATACACATGAATTACAAAAATATCATGTGAATTTACATATAATCAGATTAAACCCAAATTAGCACCTGAGAGGCCAACAACCCTCTCCTTTAGGCTTTTCTCACTTTTATATCTACTTTTGCCTCACTTATAATTCCGCTGCTTGCTTGCCTTCCTTCTCTTTTCAGCTTTGTGCTGTTATTTAATATCTCAGCAGTTGTGTAATTTCAGCTCTCAAATTGAATAAGACGTTCCCTCCAGTGTAACCCTCACCTTGACAAATAGCCAAATAGTAATTATTATTCCTTTCAGGAGTTGAGCTATGGAATCATACTTGCAATATCCCAGGCTTGAGTGCCTAGAAATTTATGCTATACTTCCCCGTGTCGGAGTTTCTATCTGCGATCGTATTTCAAGCCCTCTCATTTTTTTCCAATATGATTAAGATAATTCCTTTATGAAGTTAGAAGCTCAAAGAGACATTCAGAAAGAAACTTGAAGTTTCATATTTTTGCTAACTTGCTCTTCCCATTTCCTTTCCTATCATTGTAGCCAGACTGAGAGGGAGAATTAATTTTGCAATGGTCTCTAATTTTTTTTTCTAAATGTGTGACCTCTATATTAATAGGAACCAGAGTAGTCATTCATCATATCTGGTCAGTGGGAAACTGACATTTACAGGGTGGAATGTTTCCCACTCAGGACAAATGGATATCATTTGTAAAACATGCCGCACCCAATCATAGGCTCCCATGGATCTCCAACTACATTTTTAAGCAACAATATAAACCATTCCCGAAACTGAAAGGTCTTTTCAAATATTTACTGCCTACCTATGAAATTTTTATTCTGCTGGCTGCTGCCATCAATAACCGTGGGAGTTCCTAGCTAAGTGTTGTGTATGACCTCCAAGGAAAGTCTTAGCATTGCAGAATGAGGAGGTGGGTTAGCATCCTGCATTTTTCATTCTGTCACCTTCTAGGGACAATTACAAAGAAAATAAGGATCATAGAACACTTATTTTTATGTTTATTATAAAAGCCTTCAGCTCTTGCGTTTGCAAGTAAGATCAATGATTTTAAGTTTGTTTTTTCCCCACATAAAATAAAATGTTATTTCCTACTTCCTCCATGAATCTATTGGGTTACTCCAGGCCACTGTGATCTTTCATCTGGCATTTTGTTTTTATTTTTCTAGATCACAGTTGTGATTTACATCTCCCCAAACCCCGTGGACTTGGACACCTTGGTGATATTAGCTCATGCTCCTAGCTCCCTAGTGACAAACTGAGCAAACTTTTTCCCAAGGATACCTGCTATTTCTGGAGTTTCTGCTTTCTTATGATCTGTTCTGTCTTATGGCTCTGTAGTCATATAATAAGCTTTGCTCCTTATCAATGAGGGCACAAAATGAAGCTTTTCAAATGATTTCTGCAAAAATATACAGTTGCTGGTTTAAGAATTTTTGTCAACTTCAATAACTTTATTGAAATGCTGCAGATTCCCTCCTCCTTTTTTTTCTCCTTCTCTCCTCCTCTTTCTGTCCTGTCTCCCCTTCATTATTCTTCTTTTCTCCTCAAAAACAAACAATCATTTTTCTTGCCTCCTGAAGAATACTTGTAATCTTATTCTCAAAACCTGGATACCAGCTCAACTCACCTGCCCTAATCAGGATTTTGTTTCAGTGAAAAGACTGTGTTCCTCCTCAGAGAAATTTATGAGGTGGTAAGAGAGTAGAATTGCATTAATCTTATGCCATTCTTAGAGAATTCTTCTTTTCTCAATTAAAGTTTAATTGTTCTGTTTTGAACAAACAAATGATGAGTCTAAGCAGGTAATTTACAGTGACCTATATCTGTGACTAGTTTTAAGCCTACCCTGAGGTCAGAATTTAAACATGTTAACCCAGTACTGGACTTAATAGTAAACAAGATAGAGATATCTCTGTCTCACAGAGATTTGTAATATAACTCACACAAGCTATACTCCAAATGAAAGGTTCATAGTTATAGGGAAAATCTATAATAATAGTACCTGTCTGATAGGGTGAATGTTGCAATTAAAAGAGTAACACCTATAAAGAATTTCAGAGGCCATCTGGCAATCACAAACAATAACTGTTAGTGGCAACATTAGCTAGTCTCTGAATAGCCAAATATTTTGAATCCTCATAACAATGATTCAAATAAATGCTATCACTATTTCACAGAGTAAGATATTTAAGCATTGGGAGTTATTAAGCAATTATTTGAGAGCATAGCAGCAATATGTAGAGTAGCTGGAATTATGACATGGTTCTTTCCAAACTTAAAGTCCTCTGTTTTTGTGTGTATGACTTTAAATATTCATAGTAAAATTACACACACACACACACACACACACACACACAGATAATTTCAGGAAGCATTAAAGTAAGCTTAGTTTTTCCAAAAAGCTAATCTCTGTTTAACCATCAACATAGGCAAAAATGGACAAGTCCCTGTGCCTCAGAAGCTTTGCTAGTGCTTCTTCCATTCATAAAAATCTCCCATCCATGGAAAACAGCCATGATAAAAATTATGTCAAATCCCATATTTTTACTTGTCCTTTTAACCAAATGACTTATGCTTTTCTAAATGATACAGAGTTGCTTTGCCTTTTTGGGACTGTTATATAACTAGAATCCTAGACAGAGTTCTTAATTGAACTTTGTCATACCTCAAATGTCAAGTGTCCACAAAAGTATGGATCACTGTGGGCCTTCGATGTTCTTCCATTGGTCTATTATATTCCCTTAAAGCAATAATCCTGCTATCTCA
This sequence comes from Plecturocebus donacophilus, assembly GCA_004027715.1. Lineage (NCBI taxonomy): Eukaryota > Metazoa > Chordata > Mammalia > Primates > Pitheciidae > Plecturocebus > Plecturocebus donacophilus. Next base: position 14,074 of record PVKP010042478.1, read on the forward strand.
ATTACCACAGTGTTGCAATAGGATTTATTTTTTGGTAGAATAAGTCCAACCATCTTCTTGTTTCTTCTTCAAGAATGCATGGATTCTTCTCTGCACTTTGCCTTATCATATACATGTAAAAATAAACCTGTTAAGTGCTATGACATAATAATAAATAAAAGACTTGGGATTTGTTTGATGTTACATTATGTCTATAAAGTAAGGATCACTGACATCTGCAAAATTTGAATCTCCTAATCTATAAAAAATTGAATATTATTTGGTTATTCTTGGATCGTTTTTACTATCTCTCAATAATGTTTTTGTTGTCTCTATAAAGGTCTAGTACCTAATTTGCTACATTTATTTTGAGAAAATTAATGTTTATGTTGTTTTAAATAATATAATATTTAACGATTCACTTTTTACTGCAATATGCAAAGTAAATTAATTTTAGAATAATAATAAAGTTGTACAATACCCATATTAAGTGTAATAGTTTCTGAAGATTCTTTTGGATCTTCCATATATATGATTGCATTATATGCAAATAAGAGCTTTAATTCTTTTCACTTCCTTATACACCATTTCTTATTCATTTTTGCAGTTATTAATTTATATGCATATTTATACATATGTAAGTATTTTATTTGTTTAAGGACATACCACCAAAATGCAGAGGAGCTGGAATTATAATATGGTTCTTTCTGAACTTAAAGACTATTTATATTTAATTATCAGTTTCATAGGGAATGCTTTGTTTCAACAGTAAGTATAAATTTTGCTATAGGTGTTTGTGTGTTTGTAAGGTTATATTGAGATCGTTAATCAGATAAAAACAGTTCAATTCAGATTAGTTCTTTTCTAATTTTAATTTGCTATTATGAGAATATTTTGAATTTGTCGATTTTTCTCTATGTGTGCTTGTATAGTCATCTCATAATCATATTTAATTTGAAAATATGGCAAATCACATTGATTGATTTTAAATGTTAATCTGACCTTACATTTCTGAGATAAATCCAGTTTAGTAATCATACTTTGCTCACTTTATGTATTGTTAGATGCAGCTCTCTAATACATTGTTGACTTATTTGTATTTTTGAGAAATATTGCTCTATACTTTTTCCTCTTTATGAATTCTCATAACTTTTCAGTATCAATATTAGGATAGTTTACTAAAATATATTGTGAAATGTACCATTTTTTCCTATTCTAAGGAAGATTTGGCATGATATTGGAATATTTTCTTCCTTAAATATTTAATAGAATTTAAGAATGTAGTCATCTGGACACAGATACCCTTTTCTTTCTTTGTCTTCTTTTTCCCTATAATTAAATTTAATTATAAATTCAATTTATTTAATACAATGATTATAATAATATTTGGGTATGCTATTCCTTATTTTTGCTGGAATAAATTTTGGTAAGTAATACAATTCATCCATTAAACATTTTCAAATTTATCAACATAAATTTGTACATAATGCCCTGTTATTATTTGTTTAATGTCCACAGGGCCTATAGTAGCATCTTATTTATTATCTTGATTAAGTGAATTAAACTTTTGTCTTCTGTAATCAGGATTGTCTGAAGCTGATATATTTTATTAGTCTACTTGCATAACATTTTTTAACTTTTCTGAAACTCTATAATAAAATAAATGTTTTCTATTTTATTAACTTTTGCTATTTAGTATTTATTTCTTTTTATTTTCTTACATTTATTTTGTTGTTTTTTCATAAAATTCTTGAGATAAATGCTTAACTCATTAATTTTCCATTTTTTTCTAATATGTGAATTAAAATATAAATTACTTTGAGTTTCTTATAATGTTAAACACTTACTAAATGACTCAACATTATGTGGCTTTAAAAAAAGACAAATTGAAAGTTATCAAACTTCATTCATCATTCAAAAGGCACTTAAAAGAATGTGAAACTAAACCACAAACTGAGGAAAGATATTTACAAAATATATATTGAATTGAGAGCTTGTATTCAGAATGTGAGTTACTCTAACAAGTCAATAATAGTAATAATATAAATTGATTTTAAAATGAGGAAAATTTTGAACAAACACTTCTACAAAGAAGTTACATGAATGGCAAATGTCCATATTGAAATATACTTTGCATAATTTGTCATAAGGTAAGTAAAAATTAAAACCACATGGTGAGAGAGATCCAAGATGGCCACATCTTGGTAGCAGCAGCTCAGGATTGTAGCTCCCAGTGAAAGTGCAGAAAGCGAGTGGATGCCGCAATTGTAGACGAATTTTTGATGCCCACAAACTGGGAGATTCCCGGCGAAGGAGCCAAACGGGTCGCCAGCACGACTCTTTTGGCCGGCGTGGCTGTTTTGCCGGCGCCCCGGCGCGGCCCTTCTCTGTATGGAGTATACAGGACTGGGTGCCCTTTTAGTCGGGCTCCACTGGTCCCATCCCCACAAGGAGAAGAGCAATTGGAAGCGCTGAGGACTGAGAGTAAGCACAGCTGAACCCGGGAAGGCCCAGCTCTGTGGGGAAGGGGCATCTGCCAAAGGAAAACTAAGAAACAGAAAAAAACTTCATAACCAACAAGCCGGACATCCACTCAGAGACCCAATCTGAAAGTCGGCAATTACAAAGGTAACAGGTGGATAAATCCACAAAAATGGGAAGAAACCAGTGCAAAAAGGCTGAGAACACCTGAAATCAGAATGCCTCTCCTCCTACAGGGGATCGCAGCTCCTCATCAGCAAGAGAACAAGGCCTGATGGAGGATGAGTGTGAGGAACTCACAGAATCAGGCTTCAGAAGGTGGATAATAAGAAACTTCTGTGAGCTAAAAGAACATGTTCTAACCAAATGCAAAGAAATTAAGAACTTTGAAAGAAGATTTAACAAAATGCTAATGAGAATGGATAACTTAAAGAAGACTGTAAGTGAATTGATGGAGCTGAAAAACACAACACAAGAACTTCACGAAGCATGCACAAGTTTCAATAGCTGAATTGACCAAGCAGAAGAAAGGATATCAGGAGGAGACACACGGGTTGCCAGCGCGACTCTTTTGGCAGGCGCCCCAGCGTGACGCTTCCCGGTGCGGACTATACGGGACGGATGGGCTCGGCTGGTCCCATCCCCACAAGGAAAACGGCAATTGGAAGCGCTGAGGACTGAGAGTTTCATAGCAAGCACAGCGAACCCAGGAAGGTCCGGCTCTGTGGGGAAGGGGCGTCCACCAAAGGAAAACTAAGAAACAGAAAAAAATTTCATCACCAGGCGGAGAGAGATCCAAGATGGCCCCATAGCAGCAGCTCAGGATTGTAGCTCCCAGTGAAAGCGCAGAGAGCGAGTGGATGCTGCAATTGCAGACGAATTTTTGATGCCCACAGACTGGGAGATTCCCGGCGAAGGAGCCACCCGGGTCGCCAGCGCGACTCTTTTGGCCGGCGCGGCGCTTCTCAGTGTGGAGTGTACGGGACTGGGTGCCAAAGGCTCCACTGGTCCCATCCCCACAAGGAGAACAGCAGTTGGAACCGCTGAGGAGAGAGCGAGCACAGCTGAACCCGGGAAGGCCCAGTTCTGTGGGGAAGGGGCGCCCCCCGGAGGAAAACTAAGAAACAGAAAAAACTTCATAACTAACAAGCCGAACGTCCACTCAGAGACCCAATCTGAAAGTCGGCAATTACAAAGACGACAGGTGGATAAATCCACAAAAATGGGAAGAAACCAGTGCAAAAAGGCTGAGAACACCCGAAATCAGAATGCCTCTCCTCCTACAGGGGATCGCAGCTCCTCATTAGCAAGAGAACAAGGCTTGACGGAGGATGAGTGTGATGAACTCACAGAATCGGGCTTCAGAAGGTGGATAATAAGAAACTTCTGTGAGCTAAAAGAACATGTTCTAACCCAATGCAAAGAAACTAAGAACCTTGAAAGAAGATTTAACGAAATGTTAACGAGAATGGACAACTTAGAGAAGAACATAAGTGAATTGATGGAGCTGAAAAACACAACAC
>PVKP010042479.1:0-18054 GCA_004027715.1 Plecturocebus donacophilus
CCATATTTCTTGGAGACTTTGTTCATTCCTTTTTACCCTTTTTTCTGTCATCTTGCCTTCTCGTTTTATTTCATTGAGTTGATCTTCGACCTCTGATATCCTTTCTTCTGCTTGGTCAATTCGGCTGTTGAAACTTGTGCATGCTTCGCGAAGTTCTCGTGTTGTGTTTTTCAGCTCCATCAATTCACTTATATTCTTCCCTAAGTTGTCCATTCTCGTTAACATTTCATTAAATCTTCTTTCAAGGTTCTTAGTTTCTTTGCATTGGGTTAGAACATGTTCTTTTAGCTCACAGAAGTTTCTTATTATCCACCTTCTGAAGCCTGATTCTGTGAGTTCATCACACTCATCCTCCATCAAGCCTTGTTTTCTTGCTGTTGAGGAGCTGTGATCCCCTGTAGGAGGAGAGGCATTCTAATTTCGGGTGTTCTCAGCCTTTTTGCACTGGTTTCTTCCCATTTTTGTGGATTTATCCACCTGTCGTCTTTGTAATTGCCAACTTTCAGATTGGGTCACTGAGTGGACGTCTGTCTTGTTGGTTATGAAGTTTTTTCTGTTTCTTAGTTTTCCTTCGGGAGATGCTCCTTCCCCACAGAGCTGGGCCTTCCTGGGTTCAGCTGTGCTTGCTCTCAGTCCTTAGCGCTTCCAATTGCTGTTCTCCTTGTGGGGATGGGACCAGCGGAGCCTTTGGGCACCCAGTCCCGTATACTCCACACCGAGAAGCACCGCGCCAGCCAAAAGAGTCGCGCTGGTGACCCGTGTGGCTCCTTCACTGGGAATCTCCCAGTCTGTGGGCATCAAAAATTCGTCTGCAATTGCAGCATCCACTTGCTCTCTGCGCTTTCCCTGGGAGCTACAATCCTGAGCTGCTGCTATGCAGCCATCTTGCTTTTTTTTTTTTTAAGAGAAGCGGTTTCACCATGTTGGCCAGGCTGGATCTCAAACTTCTGACCTCAAGTGATACACCCACCTAGGCCTCCCAAAGTGCTGGGATTACAGACATGGGCTACTGCACCCAGCCCAAACAGGGGCTTTTTTTGTGTGTGACTGAATCTGGCTCTATTGCCCAGGTCAGAGTGCTGTGGCATGATCTCAGCTCAGTGCAACCCCCATCTCTCAGCCTGAAGCAATTCTCATGCTTCAGACTCTGAGTAGCTGGGATTACCAGTGCCCACCACCACACCCAGCTGGTAATGCACAGCTGTAGTCCCAGCTACTCAGGAGGTTGAGGTGGGAGGATCACTTGAACTCAGGAGGCAGAGGTTGTAGTGAGCTGAGATTGTCCCACTGCACTCCAGCCTGGGTGATAAAATAAAAATAAGTACATTAATATAATAGCATATAAACTGAGGAGGGAGTCAACAGAGTAAAGGAATGCTCTATTGATTTTTATATTGATCAGGAAGAACATAAAAATGCCAGTCAAAGCAGGGCACGGTGGCTCACGCCTGTAATCCTAGCACTTTGGGAGGCTGAGGCGGGCAGATCACCTGAGATTAGGAGTTCAAGACCAGCCTGACAAATAAGGTGAAACCCCGTCTTTAAAAAAAAAAAACATGCCAGTCAATATTAGTCTTTGATGAGTGAAGAATACATGTATAATGTAAAAGATGTGAAAGAGCACATTCCAAATGAACAGAAAAAATAATTGAATAAGAAAAAGTGTTATAAGAAAAATTGAATATGAAAAAACGAATGACAACTGCAGTGACAAAGACTTCAACACATAAGGAATAATGTATAATCATGCAAATATGAAAACATTTAAAACATCTTTCTAAAATGCAAAATGTGAAAATGTGGTTACTTTTTAACTTAATAATATATATCACACATTAACTATGTACAAGACTGTGCTAAATCTTTCTTTCTTTCTTTCTTTCTTTCTTTCTTTCTTTCTTTCTTTCTTTCTTTTTTTCTTTCTCTTTCTCTCTCTCTCTCTTTCTTTCTCTCTATCTCTCTCTCTCTCCCTCTTTCTTTCTTTCTTTCTTTCTTTTTGTTTTCTGAGACAGAGTTTCATTCTTGTTGACCAGGCTGTAGTGCAATGGCACAATCTCAGCTCACTGCAACCTCTGCCTCCTGGGTTCAAGTGATTCTCCTGCATCACCTCCCAAGTAAGTGGGATTACAGGTATGCGCCACCACGCCTGGCTAATTTTGTATTTTCAGTAGAAATGGGGTTTCTCCATGTTGGTCAGGCTGGTGTTGAACTCCCGACCCTAGATGATCTGCCTGCCTCTGCCTCCCAAAGTGCTGAGATTACAGGAATGAGCCACCGTGCCTGGCCCAACAATTTTACTTTTATACCCAACTCACAATTCTAAGAGAGAGCACTTTTCCTTTCTTTCTTTTGTTTTTGTCTTTTGTTTGCTTTGAGTTGGAGTCTCACTAGAGTCTCATTCTGTCATCCAGGCTGGACTGCAATGGCACGACTTCAGCTCACTGTAACCTCTGTCTCCCAGGTCCATTCAATTCTCCTGCCTCCACCTCTTGAGTAGCTGGGATTTGAGGCAAGTGCCACCACACCCGACTAATTTTTGTATTTTTAGTGGAAATGGGGTTTTGTCATGTTGATCAGGCTGGTCTCAAACTTCTGACCTCAAGTGATCCGATCACCTAGGCCTCCCAAAGTGCTGGGATTACAGGCATGAGCCACTGCTTCCGGCCCAGAGCACTCTTTCTATTCTCATTTATGGATATAAAAAATGAGACTCAGAGAGGAAAAATGACTTATACTCAGTGTCACACAATCAATGAGTGGGCTAATAATTAACCCAAATTGAGGCCTGGCTTCAAAACCGATGCTCTTAATCAGAGGGTTACACTGGCTGACAGTGATTGCTCCTTGCCTGGACAACTTCAAACATGTCGGATGCCTCCCTGGTAAGAAAACCAAAAGAACATCTGTGTTGATGGCGCTAGATGGCCTCTCAGCTCCTTTTCACTCTCAAATCCTCCTCATTCTTCTCCTTTTGTCCTAGCTCACTCTTTCTCTTCTTTTATGTCTTTCTCTCTTTCTCAAATATGGTTAGCAAATCATGTTCTTAGCTGCTTGACAGAGGTTTTCATAGATGAGGTGAAAACCTCCCTCTGAGAAAGAGGATGAAGCGTTGTCTCTCTAAACACTTACAAGTTAGAAGAGAATGTTGTTCCATCCTCCCAGAGCCATGGTCCCTCAGTCTGGGTCCTAGAAAGACCTATCCAAAATGAATTATCTGGTTGAGAAGACACTTGCTTTAATATAAATCCCTGTAACAAAACAAACACAGATAGACAACAAAGAGAGAGAGAGAGAGAGAGAGACACTGTTAGCATGAACACGGAGAAAAAGACAACTGATTGAATCACTTTGGTGAAGGATACATGCCTAACCTGACATCGACCTCAAGAGAAATGCCAATGTTTGAACGTCATTGAATGTCTCAAAAGGTCTATTTTATCTATTTAAGGTAATTGTCATTTAATTTTCCAAGAGAATAGATTTATAATTGTACTGCTTCCATTCAACCTATCTGGCAAAATCCCGGATGACAGGCCCCCTAGGCAGTCTTCATGGATGATTGGCCACTATCTTCTCCTCCGATTGAAGAAATAAATTGATGTTACTCTTGTTAAGAAATACTTCTCAGAGTTAGGTAACAACTTAAAAATAATTTAATCCAACTGCATATTTTATTAATAAGTAATGTGAGGTTCAGTGAAAAGATCTGAATTGTTGACAAATACAGAACAATTTACTTTCAATTATAGGCTGCCCTAAAAGTCAGATAGACTTGTAATCCAATGGTCTTTCTTTGCCATCTATCTAGTTCCATTAACTTTAACATAAATTATTACTACTGGGTAAGACATTACAGAAACAAACAAACAAAAAATGAGAATAGTCAAAGTAGATGGAAAAGTTATTGGTTTAGATTTATAATGTAGAATATTTCCTATTAACCCCTTCTCATATGTCATCTAAGCTCTACCCTTCATTCATGATGGTCTATAAGTGCCACTTTTTATGAAAACTTCTTATGAACACAGGGATATCTTTCAACTTCTATAATAGCTATTGCCAATGCCAGATATTTAACGTTTAATAACTCTGAAGTTGCTTTTTTTTTACTTAAAAAATTATATGTGTCCTGTGATAGCAGGGCTATTTTTTAACCCTCTTTGCCTTTTGAGTATCTTGCAAAGAGCAAATAATTTATAACCATATATTATTATTGTTGCCATTTTTCTTGATAATTGTGATGACAAGGAGGAGAAGTTCTACTTTACTCCACCAAATTTAAAAATTGAAATACAAACTCACAAAAATGCATAGTGGCCTGATTATTGTAGTCATGCATACATGGAGTGTGTTTCAAAGGATTTGTTTTAAAGTGAAACACAGGTTTTTTTAATTAGTTAAAAATAAAAGCCTATACTATGCACTTTATGTGCTTAAGGCATGCTATGATTATAATTATAGTGATAGTAAAAATGACTTTTGGCCGAGTGTAACCTGTAATCCCAACACTTTGAGAGAGATCGAGGTGGGCAGATCACTTGTGCCCAGGAGTGTGAGACCAGCCCAAACAATATGGAGAAACCCCGTCTCTACAAAACAATACAAAAAAAAAAAAAAATAGATGGGTATGGTGGTGCACCCTGTAGTCCTAGCTACTCAGGAGGCTGAGGTGGAAGGATGACTTGAGGCTGGGGAGGTCAAAGCTTCAGTACGTCGTAAACTGCACCACTCCAGCTTGGGCAATAGAGTGAGACTCTGCCTCAAAAAAAAAAAAAAAAAAAAAAAGAAGAAGAAGAAGAAGAAAAAGACTTCATTTTAGGGAAAATTGTCATTACCTGGTATCTCCCTCTATTTACCTTTTGGATACAGACCACAGATAATTATAACAGAAGTCTATACTTACCAATTCTTTTGAACTGTCTATCTTCAGGAGGTTAGAGTCCAGTTGAGAGCATTGTCTTTTACTTCCATCCCAAGAATTTAGTGACGTGCTGAATAGATAACAGTTCTTCTCATATATAATCCAGTTAGAAGGACAAGGGCTGGAAAGATCTCCTGGAAATAAAAGATTAGTACCATGAGGGTCATAGCATACCAATTCACTCTTTTAGTGTGAACACCATTCATCTTAAGGACACTTACAAAATAACCAATGAGCTGCCATTATTATATTTCATTTTCAATTCAAACTATAGGGATATGAGTTTACTGATGAGAATACATTCAAATCTTCCTATTCATTTAAAATTTTAAAATGAATTAACTATGAATAGTATTTTAGGCAGCCAACCATCCTTTTTTCTTGAGTTTGATTTCTTCAGATTCAGCTCAAAACTACCTTTCTCCTTAATAGCTACTTAAAATAAGTCCGCTCACAATCAATCACTGAAGTACACGGCAATTTCATCTTGCTACTTAATTTATTTTATGATGTAAGATCTACTTCAGAATGTGACTTTCCAAATGAGAAAAGTATTGGTCAATTATTCATATTACATAGTATCTCTGTTATATGTTATTAACTACTTAATAAAAATGTTGAGGAGGTACGGGTCCAGACATGAAAAATTAAAATGACAATATTATGTCATAGTCAATTATGATGCAATTAGAAGTAGAGGTCAAGTGTATATAGAATTGTAATTAAGTAAATGAAATTGTATGATTAAACAAATTTGAGAGTTTTCAGAAACATGTGTATTAGGTCTACCTCTTTTGCGTATTTTTAATTTAGCTTCTTTATTCTTGGCAACTTTTCCCTTATTTCTTTTCTCTGTCATTCTTCCTTTCTAATGTCATCTATTCTATTCTAACTGTATCGCTTTAAAAATGTCAATTCTGTAAGGAGAGAGAACATTTTTCTTTGTATCAAATTATATGATCTCCTGTAGATCTAAGCACATAGCCAGTGATAAATCAGTTACTGATTTTAAAAATTATTTAAAAAATTATTAAAGTCCAATTTAGAACTGTTCAGCCAAGTGCATAGGGTACTTACAATTTCACCTTATTGTATATATGACAGGGTTACATTACACTAGGATAATACTGATATATGTGCTTGCCTTTAATGTACAATCACTGGATCTAAGCATATTTTCCTTACAACCCTACCCCAGGTCTCAGCACCAAGAATTAATCCTCTTGAATCAAGATTCGATACTTTAACTATGCCCTTGCCTGTGGTTTTGACAGCTTTGGTAGGAGTCACACTTTCTTCTAAAGATGATTGTGTGGGTTGACTGTGGTTCTCTTTATTTCTTGATGGAAAGTTGCCATTCTTCAATGGGTTGCTTCCTGAATTGGATCTCCAAATAGCTTCATATACCAACAACAATAATAGTGACAGAAAAATGTCATTCTGCTATGTTTGAAAATTAAAATCCCAAAACCCATATGATATTGGAATAAAAGGATACATTATTGATTAATGATAAATAGATGATATATTGCTGTGGAGAGGTAAAGATGATTGATAGAATAGATAAAAAATAAATAACTTTCATAAAGGAGGTATAGTGAAAAAAAGAAAAAGGAAGGTAGAGAAGAAGAAATAGAATGAGGAAGACAGCAAGAGGCAAATGTCAAACAGTCAATTGGAGCCATGACAGATTGGAAATAGCAACGTCTTTCACCTTTCTTCTATTATTTAAAAATGAGAGGTCCTTGAGAAACTGTCCAGTAGTTATAACATAGAATGCACTCAACAAACATTTGACTAATTAAGGAATGTCATGAAGATTCTCTGAAGGCATTTGACAACAGATTGCATGTGATGTAAAATCTGAAAAAAGATATTCATCCTAGCCAGGCATGGTGGCTCATGGCCTGTAATCCCAGCACTTTTGGAGCCCGAAGTGGGTGGATCACCTGAGGTCAGGAGTTTGAGACTAGCCTGACTAATACAGGTGAAACCTTGTCTCTACTAAAAATACAAAATTAGCCTGTTGTGGTGGTGGGTATCTGTAGTCCCAGCTACTCGGGATACTGAGACAGGAGAATCACTTGAACCCAGGAGGCAGAGGTTACAGTGAGCCGAAATGGGGCTACTGCACTCCAGACTGGGCAACTCCATCTCAAAAAAAAAAAAAAAAAAGGAAAAAAAGATAGTCATCCATTACAAAATATCGACTTAAGACCAAGTGCCTCAGGCGTTTCTGGTATATTCAAAAGTGCTTATATTGAAGATCAGAAATAATTTCCTTAAATAATGAGCCTCCTAGAAATAGTTTAACTTCCCTTTAGTGAATTTATTTAATTAGGAAGACAGCACCATATTGTACTTCCTTATTCAGCTCTATGCATTTCCTTCCATTAATTTATCTTTTGAATTCCACAGCTATGAGTTTTTTAGACAGATCACCTAAATTTCTAATCATGGTCCCACCACTAACTAGCTTATAACTCTGGAAAGGTAAAATAACTTCTCAGTTTCTCACACCTAAGGGAATGGGCATTCATAGCACCAACTCAATACAGATAAATCCAGATTATATATAAATTAAAGTAGATTATGCATGGCAAGCCTTTAAAAGAGTGCTGGCACATAATAATTGCTTACTGAATTGTCTGTTGTTGTTGTTTTTAATCTCCCCCACCAAATACTCACCTGTGGTACCCAGGACCACAGCTGTCACCAGTATTACCAAGCAGAGGATTCCCAAAATCACAGCAATGAGACGCCAAGGAGGAGATGCAGCACAAGATCCTGAGGAGCCAGAGAGGGCAGAAGTGGAATAAAGAGAATAATGGATGGTGGGGCACTTTAATTCTACAGTTCATCAAAAATCTGGCCAGGCACAGTGGCTCGCACCTGTAATCCCAGAAGGGATACTGAAGTAGGGGTGTTGCTTGAGGCCAGAAGCTCAAGACCAGCTTGGGCAACACAGGGAGACCCTGTCCCTAACAACAACAAAAAAATTAATTGATTAATTAGCTGGGCATGGTGGTGACTCCTGTAGTCCCTGCTACTCTGGAGGCTGTGGCAGGAAAATCACTTGAGCCCAGGAATTCTGGAGCAGCCTGGGCAACAGAGGGGTGCACTATAAAAACAAAAAACAAAACAAAACAAACAACCACACACACACACACACAAAACGCAAAACAACAACAACAACAAAAACTGGCAAATTTGAAAGTGAATTATTAATCACTGCCTAGATTACCTAGTCATCTAGGATTAGCTGTGATTTTCTCCACCTGTAAGGATACCTCTTCTTCGATGGCTAGAATTGTAATTTCAGCACATTGCCTTGACATCTGTATGCTCCTAATTTCAGATCCACATTGATACCTACAGGTCTTGACATTAGATCCCTGAAATTCTGCTGCTTGCTAGAGGAAAGAGCTTGATGTTGGGGAGATAGCACTGATTACTAAGAGTAATTTTCCCTTTTTGTATGTTTGTTGCATGATCCAGGGAAAATTACTGCCTTCATTGTTTTTCATTCCTCTTTGTTAAATTGGAGTAATATCTCAAAGGATTACTGCGGGAATTAAAAAAGCTAACACATATAAAAACACCTTGTTTAGAAACTGCTAGCACATTATAGGTGTACAGAATACTGTCTGCCTACACATTTGCATCAACACCCACATATCTCCCTAACCCTTGCCTCACATGATTTTTCTATCCTTCCTCAATAGGTTTCCCAAGAAAAGAATTACATCAGTGCTGAGAGGAAAATAATTGCGCAATTTGAATAACAAGAAAGCAGAAGAAAGCAAACTCTGGTGTCAAAACTGGCAAATGAGCTCTCTGTTAAAGATAATAGGAAATTAAGTTTGTATTAGCATTGCCATAACCAGAATGTATTTCTACTTTCCACTGAGACTAAGCTGTAAGGACATTTCGTAGAATTGTCACATAGGAGAATAATAAGAGTAGACTAAATCACTCATTCTATGAATACAGAGATCCTCCAATGCCCTTCTTTCTATTTCATTTCATTTACATTTTGTTTAAGATTCATGTCCTGTTGATGAGAGTTTTGTTTTATTTTATTTTTTGTCTGTTTGTTTGTTTTTGTATTTTGAGAAAATACTCCTGGAGATGGGAGGTTTTTATCTACCATATATTAATCTATTTTCCTTCACTGGTATATCAATAACTCTTTTTTGTTTAAAAATAATCCAAATTAATCTCTTACCACAAAAAAAACATGTTATTCATATGTGCTTCTTTAAATTTCCTGGCCTCCAGTCTATAATCTATCCTTTCTATCAAATGAGCAACAAGTCACTCATATAGAAATCCTTCATCTTTCTGTATTATCCCACTTATTACCAATTTCTCACTGATGAAGCATCTATATCTATAGAAAAGAGAAACTGTATTTTCTGCTATCAGACATAATTAATTTAAATACTAATAATTGGTCACAGAATAATTTTCATGAAAAAAGGTTTAGGGTGCATTCAAATGGTCTTCAGTGACATTTGAAGCCGTTTAAAAACATACCCATAAAGTTGTACAGATCATGGGCCTCTCAAATTTTCTCCTTTTATACCTTTTTGAATGGGAGACCTAAAGCCATACATTAGGAAAAAAAAAAAAAAAAAAAAAAAAAAAAAAAATATATATATATATATACACACACACACACACACACATATGTATATACCTTTCTCTGAAACAACGGATATCCTGGTATTGTTTCGAGAGTTGAAGTGTAATTGAGTATATCCGTCTTCATCCAAATTTTCTAAATCAGGATATTCCATTGTTCTTGAGAGCCCCTGAATAGACACAGCATTTGGGAGCTCTTTTCTTTCTGCTCCTGAGATGACTGCCTGTGGATGAAAGAGAATCTCTGAGTCAAACCATGTGGGATAGGCACTTACTGCAGTTTAACAAATTAAGCTTAAGTCGTTCAACCAGATATTCAAAAGCAGGAAGTGAAACTATGCTGTGGTAATTTTCCATTTGTACATTTAGGTTCTGTTTCTGAGACTGCTGCCTCAGGAAAACTAAAAGGCAGCATAGCAGATAAGTCTTTCTTTCAAAACAAATATAAGAAAAATGCATAAATTAATGTGTTATGCTGCCTTCATTACTCTCACAACTGAATCTGACATCAGTAATTAATTTAACCTATGCAAACTACTACAGTTTTGGTACTCTGCATTTACCACAACTTTGTTGTAACTTTGTTTGTGTATTTATTCATGTATTTTTAAAATTATGTAAACAGATACTGAATGTCCACCTTTTCAATGGACAGGAGCTTAGAATACAAAGAAAAATGATACCTATAAAGAATCTCATTGTCTAATAGAGGAAGTATGTATATAGGTAAATGAGGGCTGGCATGAGAGGGTGCATTGTTCTAACAACAGACAGAGAAAACAAACCTTTGGGAATTAGCAGATATTAATAATACAAAATAACAATTATTTATTGAACAATTACTATGAGCTAGGTACCACATGTTGCACATGTTTTGTTCAATCTCACTTTCTCAAGTCCATATAGTAGGGATTATTATTTCTATTTTCTTGTTCAATCTCACTTTTCCAAGTCTATATAGTAGGGATCAATATTTCTGTTTTCAGATGCAAAAATGAGACAGAAAATTTAGTCTCCTTCTCAGGTTTAAGAAGCTAATTTTAAAAATTTAGAGCAAGGAATCAAACTAAAGCTGACTCTTGCTGCAAAACTCATGGTCTTTTTGTTACGCTACATGCCTCTTTCATCATCCCATACACTCATTGCAAGGAACATCTTATGGAAGGTGTTGGGACTGAAATATTATGCTAGTAAGCTAGATGTTTGATCTTTTTTTCCCCTCTTCCAATTTCCATACGAATGATCAAGTCAAGGAAATATAGAAAATACCTAACATTGCTGGAAACTGAAGTGTTCAACTCATTTACCAGACCCTGAAGCCAGTAGAGTGCAGGAGACACCCGAGTGTTGTCAAAGATCAACAAACCTGAATACTAGTTAATGTGGTGAGGACAGGTTTTATTCAGCAATACTATTGCAACAGGAAAGAGTGCAGCATGAACTGAACTCAACTTCCCCAAAAAGTAAAGCTGATAACATTTTAAAGTATGGAGTGTGCTAAGGAAAATATATTGAGTGGTGTTAAGGAGGGTTAATGTGACTAGATTATCTGGATTTGTTAATTGGCCCTTATCCAGAGGAGAGGTAAACTTCACCTATCTATATCTATATGACAGATGGGCGTGGTGCAAGTTGAAGTGAAGCACCCAGGTAAGTTGGTCATTAGCCTCCATCTGAAAGAAAGAGCAAGACTTGGCTCCCTGAATGTTTGCATTTCAAAGTAACAGCTCCCAGGTCCTTGAAGAAACAGTTCTGTGTGGTAGATTTGCTTCTCAAAGGGCAGTGAAAGAATTTAACGGTAAGATTTATAAAGTAACTTGTCTAACAGGAATTCCGGAGCCTAGCTGTTACCAAGTTTTGACTGGAACAAAAAGTCAATCCTTCTAGCTAGCAGCACTGGGCTTCCTCAGACCAGCGTTTTAAGTAGGGCTGCGTCATCCTATGGACCTTGCGTTAAGCTACTAGAAGGCACGCTAGAGCTTGCCGAGTCTCTATTGCAGAGATTTGGGTGGAGTTGTTATATGATGAGGGTTCTGCAGTTCTCACCATCAAATTACCTATCAACATGGAAGAGAGCTCAAGGAGAGTATATACGTGAGCTTCCACGCCTGACTTAAGCTGCCACAAAAGTTTTACTAAGTTTTTGTAGACATGTTGCAAAGTGGTAATGTGGATCTTAATCTCAGCATTCATCAGTCTTTCAGTTCCATATGCAGTGCTTGGAAAGCAGCATGTGAGGTTGAGGACATGCTACCCCAAAATATGGATTCTTGGCATTTGAAAAAACAGCGGGATCAGGAAGTTCACTCTCATACCTTTCCCCATCTTTCTGCCTTGAAGCAGGTCGTAAGACCCTCATTCTAGAAGTATCCTTTCCCAGAGGAAAGAAACATCCTTATCTTTGAAGACACGGAGATGCCAAGAAGAATCTGGACAAATTAGTCTTGCTAAGTTCCCTCCAGTTTATTACTACCATTAGATTATACACCCCTTGTCCAATGTAGGGGAGAAAAAGTAGTATCTTTTCTTTGCCCATCACAAAGTTCGTGACTGAGACCCCTGTAACAAAAGACAGACTAACAAGACAAAAACATATAAATGTTATATGACAAGATAAGCTTCTAAAATAAAGACCCAGGGAAAACTAAATATTTTTCTTATTTTCTTCCTTTTTTTTTTTTTCCAAGATGGGGTTTCACCATACTGGTTAGGCTGGTCTCAAACTCCTAACCTCAGGTGATCTGCCCGCCTCAGCCTCCCAAAGTGCCGGGATTATAGGCCTGAGCCACTGCGCCTGGCGAAAACTAAATATTGTTATAGACAGTCATGCAGAAGTATGATTGGAGAATAAAAGGGCATAATCTAATGGTAATAAGCTGAGCGGAACTTAACAAGGCCTGTTTGTTCAGGTAACTCCTATTAAATAAATCTGGATGCTATTCTCTTGTTAACCTATGTTTTATTATAGGTGTCATGAACCTAGCCATGAGTAAGGAAAAGGAATATTTCCACCCCTGCAAAGGGATACCATGGAATTTCTCATAGAGTGAATAAATTGGATCCAGGAAGAAGGATCGGTCTCCTAAATAGAAATAGAGAACAATAATGAGGGGAGTACATTGCAGTCAGTAATAAGAAGGTGTCTTTACTATCAAATCAGACCTCCTATGGGAGAGTCTTTCCCTATAATGACTTTGATTTCTTATGACTGTCTCCCTATATTTAATCACAATCCCATGAAAACAGTTAACTCTCTAAGTTGTCAAAGAAATTTTTCAATAAACATAAAATTTAGTCTAATTCTCCTTTTTCTCCTTTTTTGTCTTTTTGTCTAAAGTAAAACATTAATTACACAAATCATTGGCAAACTAGAAAAACAATACTCTTCATAGTTCAAGACAATGGAAGAGATAGTCTGTATTCAGAGAAAAATATCTCTCATTAAATGTTAGTGCAAGGAAAAGGTTGAAGGCCAGGTGTGGTGGCTAAAGCCTATAAATTCCTGCACTTTCAGAGGCTGAGGTGGGTGGATCGCCTGAGGTCAAGAGTTCGAGCGCGTCACTATGCCCAGCTAATTTTTGTATTTTTAGTAGAGATGGGGTTTCACCATGTTGGCCAGGCTGGTCTCAAACTCCTGACCTCGGTTGATCAACATACCTAGGCCTTATAATCCCAGCTACTCCAGAGGCCGAGGTGAGAGAATTGCTTGAACCCGGAAGGTGGAGGCTGCAGTGAGCTGAGATCCCACCACTGCACTCCAGCCTGGGCAACAAGCGAGACCCCATCTCAAATCAATCAATCGATCAATCGATCAATCAATTTAAAAAGGAAACAGCCCAACCAGGTGAATTAAATTACATAAGAAGGAAAAAACTTCCAAGTCACTGGTGGAGCTTCTAATTTCAGAGTTTATGTTCTACCCAATAAATGTGGGATGTGGCATTGCTGCTTCTGACACCGATTGACTGTGTGACTTCAGATATATTGTTTCTTTCTCTATGCTTGCTTCTTCACCCATAAAATCATAATGGGTCTTAAATCTCTGTCGGGATCCTTGTACGGTAAATAAGTACAGGAAAACTGATAAAAACAGATTCTCTGCGGTATTTGATCTGAGAGGCTGGCATGAGCTAACCGAAGTGATGAGCAGAATCAGCATTCATGAATGAGGTGATGGCGCCATCTGCTGCTTTATTTTAGGAATTTCAAAGTAAATTAGAGGAAGTTAATCTATCTTATTTATTTTATTTTTTGAGCCGGAGTCTTGCTCTGTCGCCAGGCTGGAGTGCAGTGGGGTAATCTCGGCTCACTGCAACCTCTGCCTCCTGGGTTCAAGTGATTCTTCCGCCTCAGCCTACCAAGTAGCTGGGATCACAGGCGCGTGCCACCACATCCGGCTAATTTTTGTATTTTTAGTAGAAACGGAGTTTCACCATGTTGGCCGGAGGGTCTCGATTTCTTGACCTCGTGATTTGCCCGCCTCGGCCTCCCAAAGTGCTGGGATTACAGTCGTGAGCCGCCGCGCACTGAAGAATTTCTGCAGGCTACACCTGACTCATAATAAAAACGGCACTTTCATTCTGCTAAAAGGCATCTATGGTTCTTCATTCCTAAGGAATTACCATCATTAAGAGTTAGCTTCTATTAAGATCAGCTGTTAGAGTTCAATAATTACCATCTGCATTTATTTTTAATTTTAAATTTCTGCCATGATCAGTTGCCAGATAGAAGGAAACATATCTTTCTTGGTACCAATTCCCAGTGCCTAGAGTGATGCATTAACTACATTAAATGGATGGATAAGATCATATATCCAGCTATTTTTAATTTGTTTATTTTCTTCATACCACACTGAAGACACCACGAGAACAGGCTCAATGTATATTCATTACTGTCAACCCTGTTAGTACTAAAGACAGAAGGTATTCACTAGAGCGTTGATAAATGAATGAATGCATTAATGAATAAACCAAAAAATGAGAAAAACATTTCTAATCCATATGTCTTTGTCAAAGTAAATTAGAATAAAGAGGAAATCAAAATATCTGAAATTGTTATTTTTATACCTAAGTTACTGAAGTATGTATTCGGCCTTTTAAAAATTACATAGCTGCCTAGGTGCAGTGCCTCACACCTGTAATCCCAGCATTTTGGGGGGCCCATGTGGTTTGATTGCTTGAGGCCAGGAGTTCGAAACCAACCTGGCCAACATGGTGAATCCCTCATCTCTACTGAAAAATTAGCTGGTGTGATGGTACACACCTGTAGTCCCAGCTACTTTGGAAGCTGAAGCATAAGAATTGCTGGAACCCAGGAGGTGGAGGTTGCAGTGAGCCAAGATCGTGCTCCAGCTTGGGCAACAGAGCAAGACCTTGACTGGAAAAAAAAAAAAAACTTCCTAGTAGATAACCTAATTATTTTCAAAATATAACAAAATAATAAGATAGGCATCAGTAATTATTTTAATTTGTAAAGGGTTTTATATTTGTTGTAAATAAATAAGACAATGTTGTGTAAGCTTAGCAAAGGGAGACAACTTGATTTTATGAATATATTTAGATAGATTTCTGCTGTCAGTGTTATAGGATGCTTTATTGAATTTGAATTATTTATGGTATTACTATTGGAGTGTATGTTATCTGAGAGTTGAGATACAAATTATCTATCAGCTGTGCTGTTAAAGGAGTAAAAGAACTAGGGAGGATCTGAGACATGTGACTGTTTACTGGAGGATAACATGGACCATTAAGTTGACCTGTGTTGTCACTGAAGGTCAGTTTAATAATTATTGAAGCCCTCAGATTTCCTTATGGTCCACATACAAGTCAGATGGATGATACTCCTACTTAATTCTGTTTCCCAAATATGTCAATGCTTAGTACTCCTCACTTCTTTTATGTATATATGAATAACAGATAAAATATATGCATATATAAAGAGTAATAATTAAAAGCATGTGCATAGATTTTCAATTTTCTTTCAGGAAACTAGAATTCCATCAGTTTTATCGTGCATGGCACTTTTTTACAGGTGTTATCCATCTGGGATGAGGAAGATCACGGAAGGGTGGAGATTAAGAGGATCTGGGAGATAAACACAGATGCAAAGAAAGTACATTTGAAGATATTAAAATATAAGAATTGAATGTCTTAAATTTGCTCATTTTATTTGTTACATTTTAAAAACTTGAACAGGCTGGACGCAGTGGCTCACACTTGTAATCCTAGCACTTTGGGAGGCTGAGAAGGCAGGTAGATCACCTGAGGTCAGGAATTCAAGACCAGCCTGGCCAACCTTGTCTCTACTAAAATATAAAAATTAGCTGGGCATAATGGTGGGTGCCTATAATCCCAGCTACTTGGGAGGCTGAGATGGGAGAATCACTTGAACCCAGGAGACTATGGTTGCAGTGAGCCGAGATAGCCCCACTCCATTCCAGTCTGGACAGCTGAGTAAGACTCTGTCCCCCCCCCCCAAAAAAAACTTGAAGAATAAATTCGGGAAAGTATACACATTCTGCCAAGCCAGCACAGCCCAAAGTTTACTGTATGAAATACTCTAAGGTAATCCAATATTTGAAATTATATTCACTTATATATCATCTATTCCTATATCAACTCAAATTTTCTTTCAGAGCCCTAATAAACTTCAGAAAAATCTCCACATTTAAAAAAAAAAACCTGAAGAAATTGCTGAATGCTACTTTTTATGGTTAGTAAACAAAGGGCCAAGTCAGGGTATGTTCCACAGCATGCTATTTTAACAACAACAACAACGAATCCTAAGCAATGTTTAAATGCAATTAAACCTCATTAATAATAGGTCCTTTAGATTATTTGAACAATATGCTCTAAGAACTTAAGAATCTACAATCAAAACCAGAAACATTTATGGGAACTTAAGAAGATTTAAAAAATTTAAACAGAGACTGGGCACAGTGGCTCACACCTGCAATCCCAGCACTTTAGGGGAGGTTGAGGAGGGTGGAACACCTGGGGTTGGGAGTTTAAGACCAGCCTGACCAACATGGAGAAACCCCGTCTCTACTAAAATACAAAAAATTAGCCAGGCGTGGTGGCACCTGCCTGTAATCCCAGCTACTGGGGAGGCTGAGACAACAGAATCACTTGAACCCAGGAAGCAGAAGTTGCTTTGAGCCAAGATCACACCATTGCACTCTAGCCTGGGCAACAAGAGTGAAACTCCATCTCAAAAAAAAAAATTTTTAAACAAATCTATGAATAGCTAACATTTCTTGAACTCTTACCAAATTCCAGGCATATTGTGAAGGACTTTACAAACATTATTCTGCTAAATCCTCAAATATCTCTGAGGTAGCTATTAGCGGTATTTCTCTGTCCATTGAGAACTTCATGGCATTCAGAGGGCATATAACTTGCCTTAGCTATAGAAATGTTCAGTAATTAACTGGGATTTGAACTAGTTCAACTTCAGAGCCCTTGCGCTAAACTACCATGTTCATTTCTCATTAAAGAAATGCATGCGAGAATCTGGATCCAAGATGGCCGATTAGCAACAGCTCAGGAATGTAGCTCCCAGTGAAAGCGCAGAGAACGAGTGGACACCGCACTTTCCGACGAATTTTTGTTGCCCACAGAACGGGAGATTCCCGGCAGAGGAGACACACGGGTCGCCAGCGCGACTCTTTTGGCCGGCGCGGCGCTTCCCAGTGCGGAGTATACTGGATGGATGGGCTCGGCTGGTCCCATCCCCACAAGGAAAACAGCAATTGGAAGTGCTGATGACTGAGAGTTTCACAGCAAGCACAGCGAACCCGGGAAGGTCCGGCTCTGAGGAGAAGAGGCGTCCGCCAAAGGAAAACTAAGAAACAGAAAAACTTCATCACTGGGCGGAGAGAGATCCAAAATGGCCACATAGCAGCAGCTCGGGATTGTGGCTGGCGGTGAGGGCGCAGAGAGCGAGTGGACACCGCAAATGCAGACGAATATTTGATGCCCACGGACTGGGACATTCCCAGCGAGGGAGCCACCCGGGTCGCCAGCGCGACTCTTTTGGCTGGCGCAGCGCTTCTCTGTGCAGAGTGTGCGGGACTGGCTGCCCTTTTAGTCGGGCTCGGCGGGTCCCGTACCCACAGGGAGAACAGCGGTTGGAGGCGCTGAGGACCCAGAACTAGCACAGCTGAACCCGGGAAGGCCCAGCTCTGTGGGGAAGGGGCGCCCCCCGAAGGAAAACTAAGAAACAGAAAAAACTTCATCACCAACAAGCCGGACGTCCACTCAGAGACCCAATCTGAAAGTCGGCAATGACAAAGACGACAGGTGGATAAATCCACAAAAATGGGAAGAAACCAGTGCAAAAAGGCTGAGAACACCCGAAATCAGAATGCCTCTCCTCCTACAGGGGATCACAGCTCCTCATCAGCAAGAGAACAAGGCTTGACGGAGGATGAGTGTGATGAACTCACAGAATCAGGCTTCAGAAGGTGGATAATAAGAAACTTCTGT
>PVKP010042480.1:0-18042 GCA_004027715.1 Plecturocebus donacophilus
GCACTGGGACCCCCGAGGGCTGCGTCCCCTGCCGCTGGCTCAGGCAGCATCGGGACAGGAGAGGGTTGGAGCTCTGGGCTGAAGGCCTCTTCTGGTCTCGGCCCCACTGGCACCTTAGATCCTGAGTATGGGAAGGAGGGACCCAGTGGCACCATAGTGGAGTTTGGGCCCAACCCCAATTCTGCCTCTAACCCTCGAGTATTTGGGAGTCGAGTCTTGCCCTGTGGCCCATCACCCAGTGCGGGTCAGAGCTGCGCAGGCCCCGGGGAAGCCGCAGTGCTCTCCACGCTCTGCCTCCATGGAACCCAGACCTCCTTCCAGCCCCTGCCCCAGTTCCCCAGCTCCCGCGTCTGGAGGCAGAGGGCTTTCTGCTGGGATCCTGAAACCTTCCTCTCGCAGGAACCAGCGAGCTCCGCGTAGACCTGGTGGACTTTGAGGACAACCACCAATTTGCCAAGTACAGATCATTCCAGATGGCGGGCGAGGCGGAGAAGTACAGGCTGGTCCTGGGGGCCTTTGTGGAGGGCAGTGCGGGTGAGTGTGGGCCGCGTGGCCTGGGCCTCCGTGGGTGTTGGGGACATGGAGGGAGCATGCTCAGCATCTGGCTATGCCTCTGCTGTGGGACACTGAGGGGTGACTTAACCTGTCCAACCCACAATCTGTCCATCCATCAATGCACCCACAGTTTACTGCACTTGTGAAAATTATGATCTACATGTAGTCAAAAGTACAATACAGAGTGGCTGTGATTATCTGCTCCCATTACTGATGGAGAACAGGAAACATGATAAAGATATTTCTACAAAGACTGAACCTCTGCGCTCTGTGCTGCCCAGCACGCTTCCCCCTGCTGCCTGGCACGCCTCCCCACTGCTGCCTGGCACGCCTCCCCCTGCTGCCCGGCACGCCTCCCCCCTGCTGCCCGGCACGCCTCCCCCTGCTGCCCAGTACGCCTCCACTCTGCTGCCCGGCATGCCTCCCCCTGCTGCCCCACCCAAAGCCAGGCAGTCTCCAAGTGTAGGAACGCCTGTTAGCTGGCTGAGCAGACTGGGCAAGGAGATGCCAAGGCTGCTGTCCCAGCAGAGCAGAGCATATGTTCACTGGATGGTGCCCCTTGGAGTTGTGCAGTGCACAACATGGGCTCCTGGCCCTGGTAGCTCTGCACTGGGCCTAGGATCCAGGCTCCCTGGCACTCCATGGAAAATGCCCCATTTTTCCCTCTGAGCAGGTGATTCTCTGACATACCACAACAACCACTCCTTCTCCACCAAAGACCAAGACAACGACCAAGCTGCTGAGAACTGTGCTGTTCTGTATCAGGGAGCCTGGTGGCATGCTACCTGTCACCACTCAAACCTGAACGGTCTCTACCTCAGGGGGGCCCATAACAGCTTTGCCAATGGAATTAACTGGAATTCGGGGAGAGGGTACTACTACAGCTACAGGGTGTCGGAGATGAAGCTGCGGCCCGCCTAGCCCAGCGCTGGCGGCAGAGGGGCTCTGCACGCACCCTGGCGGGAGGAGTGCATTCCTCAGCCCTCCCGAGGAGGGCAGCTGGGAATCGTGGCCCCCATCCTCATGGGACATGGGAGCTCCCACCAGTCCCTCGTAGACATGGCCTGCAGAGCTTTGCACCCAGCGCCGGCGTCCAGCCCCCTGCATCCTGTCTGCAAGGCTGGGCAAAGCCCTAGTGTGTCTCCCTCACTGCAGCTGTCAGTGCTCACTTGCCTCGCAGGGGATCGTGGGATGCCATGGCCGTTTGCACTGCCCAACCACTGGCCACGCCCCTGTGCTGCTCGCCCGTCCGTGCCTCCCTGTGACCTGGCCCTACGGCTGGGTCAGATGCCCTAGGGCTGAGGGGGTTTCCCATTGGCTAAGACAAAGCAGGGCCACCGAGCCTGTTTGTGAATGAAGTTTTATCGGCACAGCCACGCCCAAGGCTTCCATATTGTCTCTGGTTGGTTTCTATCATCCCTGGCAGTTTCCAAGTGCCAGGCAGAATAGCTGGGACAAAGACCCTGTGAGTTGCAACTCCTCAATTGCGTGTCCATCAACCCTTTACAGAGCTCGTTCGGTGATCCCTGCACTCAGAGCTGCCTGGCCCCGGCTGCCTGGCCCCTGTTCTGCCCACTGGTCCCCAGGCTTCCTGCCTCCTAGGGTCCCCCAGGACTCACTCTCGAGAGCCTCACACATTGTAGGAAAGAGGACTGTGTGACCATGAATCCTGCATCAAGAACGAAGCAGAGATGTGAATCAGGGGCGTGGGTGAGACGGATCTGAGCACCCCCAAGAGCGAAAGTAGGCAGAACGCTGAGCCCGCAAAAACGGGGGTTGCATAAGGACTGACAACACCTGCTTTCCTTCTGGTCAGGCAGGCAGGCCCTCTCCTGGGACCAGCTGCCCAGAGCCCAGACCCGGCAGACGATGGAGGGCTCGCCCAGGGTCCATCTCTCTCTCCTGGAGAGGGCTCAGACCCCGGCAGGCTCCCTTCCCCGCTCTGGAATTCAGGGCCCTCTCTGGGTCTCTGGCTTTGCTTTTGCTTCTGTGAATCTCCCCGAGGCCTCCTTCTGCCTTTTCTCAGCTTGACTCAACTCTCCAGGTGGAAATCCTGGCAGGCCCACTGAGGCTGCTTCAGAGACGACTATTCCCGACCTGTGACCCACAGGGACCCATAAGCCTCTAGCAGAGGCCTCCGAGGGGCTGGGCCCCCAGGAGAGGGTGTGGGGAGCGTGGGGGAGCCTTAGCTCCTGCCTTCACCTGCTCCTGGTGCAGGGGGTGGCTACACACTCATGGAACAGGCCCCTCAGGTGGGAGCCGCACTACTCCTGAGCTCCATGTCCGCCACAACCCAGAGCCTGCAGAGGTGACAGACGACTGCAGGAGGTGTGGGGCCGCCATAACCCAGAGCCTACAGAGGGGGACAGACGGCTGCAGGAGGTGTGAGGCCACCATAATCCAGAGCCTGCAGAGGGGGACAGGTGGTTGCAGGAGGTGTGGGGCCACAAATCCCATGGGGCGGGTTTGCCCCAGGCCTGGGAGGATGAATCGGATCTGACTCAGGTGGTCTTCCTGTGTGCTCTGGGGACTCCCCTGTGAACAGTCCCTGGGCCAGGCAGGGTCCCTCTCCCCCAGGGGCATCCAGGGTTGAAGGAGTTAATGTGGAGGTAGCTAGTGGCACCTGGCAAACCCCCACCCCCGCCCTGGGACACTGGATGCCAGCTTCCCCAAGCTCTGCTGGCTGCAGCTCCATGTGGGAGACAACCGGCCGCAGTACACGCTCCCGGAGGCAGTGGCTCTCACAGGCCCACGGCTCTGACTCCGCCTCCTGCAGCCTGGCCCATCCGGCCCTAGTGTGGATGCATGGGTCCGTGGGCTCACTGAGAGGCCCGAGTGTAGACCTGGGAATGGTAAGGGCCAGGGGGTGCTCAGAAATCCCCAGCCCCAGCTTTCACCCTGGGGCCTGGCCCTGCTGCTCCCTGCACCTGCAGCACCTCGCCTCTGAGCTCAGCTGTGCCCCGGGGGGACCAAGCCCCCGTTACCTCAGCTAGGGGAGGCCGCGCCTGAGGGTAAGCAGTGAATACCCTCGGGGGTGCCCTGGGTGCCTCCTGTGCTGAGCCCCAAGCAGCCCCGGTGAACAAGGGGGACCCCACCCTGAGCACAGAGCCTGGCCCTCAGGGGGACAGCCAGCCCATGCGGACCGCACAGCCGCTGCACTGTGCTAAAGGAAGGGGGATTCGGAGAGCACAGAGTGAGCCCCCCAGACGCTGGGCCGTCACAGACGCTCCCAGGGGCAGGGAGATGACGCTGAGCCCCAGAGGAGGGAGAGGTGTCTGGACGAAGGTGGGTGGGAGGGAGGGGGAGGGAAGCTGGCAAAAGGCAGCTTGTGCGCTCAGAGCCTCCCCCCGGAAGCGGGTCAGAATCCTCTCTCCACAGCTCCCCCCCTCCGGGGTGCCCTCTCTCCCTTCCCCACCCAGAGACGCCGCCCTCTGTCCTGGGAGTCAGGGGACCCATCCCGCGGCCAACATGGTGCAGGCCCTCGTGCTTCGGTTTCTTTGCCCACAGTGTGTTTTGTTTTCTAACGTGCTGTTTACTTCTCGTTGTTTTTTGAGCGCTACAGAAAAGCCCCTGAGTGGGCAGGCCTGGGTGTTATTACTGTTGCCGCTCTTCTACGACTTACTCAGAACGTGTGATCCAGAGCAGGCCAGGCAGCATCCTGGGGCAGCACCGGGAACCTGTGTAAGGGGTTGTCTCTGCCGTGGATTCCCGCAGCTTGGCCACTGAGTGTGGCTTTCGGGGCCTGTGGTTTCTGGGATTGCTGACCACATCCTGGTCTGAGAGTCACTGTTCGGGCCGTCCCCGCGTCCTCCTGCTGGGCAGTTTGATGGGGGGCACATGGCTGGCATCTCGAGGGTCCCGCCTGGCAGATTATATCGTCATCCTAACCAAGAAAAGGGCAGGAAGTGGAGTGGAGGGGGCGGGTCGCGGAGGAGAGGGGGCCGGGCCGTGGAGGGGAGGGCGCCGGGCTGTGGGGTTCGTTCCCTAGTGGGGTCCCTCGGAATGGACCTCGCCATACGGTGAGCTTGAGCCCGGACACAGTTTCCCGTTGGAGGCAGTGGAGCTATGGGAAAGCCGGAACTGCAATCAAAGGATATATGAAAATAACTTTACTAAGACAATGATGTGATGCCTATGTGGTCTGAGGAGACACTGTGTCTGTTCTCTGTTTTGCCAAGATAGAGGTGTTTGTGTTAAAAAGCTATTTTCTGTTCCTGTTTCTTATGACTTTGTTTACCTACTATTGTGAGGTCCTAGGCTTATTCTTGTGATTGCTGTTTGCAAAGCTAATAGGATTACTGCCTCTCTGGTGCCTTGTATAGATCATTAACTTTTTAACTATAGGTTTCCTCACCCCGATAATGAAACCCATCTGCTAATAAGATCCACCTGTGTGACTTGATTGTACCCGATTAAGGTATCTGATTCTATTATTCTTATCTGGTGCCTGAGCTTGTATCCCAAGGATTTTCTGTTCCCTTTCATGTATAAGACAATGGTATTTGTTTCTGTAATTACTATAGGCAAAAAATATATATACTAACCATGTGCAAAATAAAGTTGCTGTTTAAGCATTGCTGTTCAAGTTTTGCTTATTCAGCCCTCCAGACCCCGCTTTCTGTCTACCTTTTCTTCCGCGCACTCCCCTATTCAGGTTGGGACCCTCTTGCTGGCCAAGAGTCCCCGGCAGACGTGCCGGCCTCTCAGGAACCCAGACAGGGCCGCGGAGGGGAGGGTGCTGGGCTGCGTTGCCGCTGGTGCTCCCTCCAATGTGGCCGCACGTGGAGCCCACACCTGGTCCTCTGTTCTTCGCCCCTTTCTGGCTCCAGAGCCCCAGACCCCCAGGATCAGGGTGCGAGCCTACAGGAGTGTGCTTGACAACGAATAAACTGCAAGGCTTTGAAGCTTACAACTTGAGAGCAGTTTGACAGAGGATGCACCTGTGAAACCAGCACCACGCTGGGGACAAGGAACAGATCTGTCACCCCCAGAGGCGTCCTCGTTGCAGTCCCGCCCCTCCCGGCCCCACTCGCAGAGGCCCCAGGTGACCTCTGCACTTGTCTCTGTCACTGTAGCTTGTTTTCCTGAGATGTTTTACGGGTGAAATGACATCCTAGCCACTCTCTGCTGCCTGTGTTCCTCCTATTTTAAGGGTCATGTTGTACTGTGCACAGCGGTTCATTTCCTTTCACTGCAGAGTCATACTCCATGCTTGCGCAGGCCACAGCCGTGTGTCCACCCAGCAGAGTTGTACTCCGTGCGTGGATAGGCCACAGCTGTGCGTCCACCCAGCAGAGTCATACTCTGTGCGTGGATAGGCCACAGCTGTGTGTCCATTCAGTGTCGATGGGCATTTAGGTTGCTTCCAGCTGGAGCAATGACACACTGGGCTGCCATGAACCTCTGTGCACGGGTCTTTATGTGAACGAATGGTTTAATTTCTCCTGGATTAATATGCAGGCTTGGAAACGGCTGGATTGGATGGTAGGCATTATTAGTCCATTCTCATGCTGCTAATAAAGACATACCCAAGACTGGGTAACTTATAAAGGAAAGAGGTTGAATGGACTCACAGCTCCACATGGCTGGGGAGGCCTCACAGTCATGGTGGAAGGCGAGCGAGGAGCAAAGTCGCGTCTTGCACGGCAGTGGGCAAGAAAGCGCATGTGCAGGGGAACTCCCCTTTATAAAACCATCCGCTCTCGCGAAACTTGTTCATTCTCACGAGAACAGCATGAGAAAGACCCGCCCTCATGATTGAACGACCTCCCACCGGGTCCCTCGCACGACATGCGGGAATGATGGGAGCTGCAATTCTAGATTTCGGCAGGGACACAGCCAAACTGTATCAGTAGGTGTGTTTTTAACTTTTCGTGAATTGGCGAAGCAGTTTTCCCAAACGGCCGCCCCGCTGTGTCCGGCAATGCAAGAGAGGCGGGTCCTCCACCTCGTCGTCAGCCCTCTTAGGTTTAGCCATTTCCACAGGGGTGTGGTGACATCTCATGACGTTTTGTTTGCATTTTCCTCACGACTAGCGCTGCTGAGCGTCTTTTCATGGGCTTCTGTGCTATTTCCACACGTGTGGCTCGGCCAAGCATCCTTTTGCATCACGTGCCCGTATTTTTGATGGGATGGTTAGTTTTGTTTTCACTCAGCTTGAAGAGTTCTCTCTGTGTTTGGAGTACAAGCCCTTTATCAATTCTATGCGATGCATGAGAGCCTATCGCTGCTATAAGATAATTACCACAAACTTAGAGGCTTACAGTCACACAGAATTGTTATTTTACAGTTGTGGAGGTCAGACGCCTAAGATCAAGTTGTTGACAGGGCTGGGTTCCTTCTGGAGGCTTCTGGGGAGAAGCTGCTTCCTGGCCTTTTCCAGCTTTTAGAGGACACGGAGTGACAACTCACAGCCCCTCCCTTCGTCTGCAGAGCGTGGCTCCAATCTTGGCTTCTGTCCTCATCGCCTCCTTTTCCTCCCTGACCCTAACTCTTCTGCTCCCCACTTAGAAGGACCCTGGGGATTACATCAGGCCCACCCAGAGAAGCCGGGATCGTCTCCCCATCTCACGACCTTCATCTCATCTGCATTTTGCCAGATAGGGTTGATGGCTTGGGGAACGTTCTTCCGCCTACAACATATGATTTGCGAATACTTCCTCTGAGTCTGTGGCTAGGAAGAGTCGATGATGTTAGGCTGTCTATTCCCCTGAAATTGATTCTGCAGATACAATGCAGTCTAAATGAAAATCCCAAAATGTTTTTGTAAACATTGAAGCTGATTCTTAGTTTTTTTTTAGAAAAGGGGGCTGCTGGGATTCTCATTTGGACCGTGGCTTTCTTTTTGTTCCTTTAACACAGACTTTTAAACAGTAGAACTTTTTTTTGGTAAAATCTTGCTCTGACACCCAGGCTGGAGTGCAGTGGCCCAACCTTGGCTCACTGCAACCTCTGCCTCTCGGGTCAAGTGAGGCTCATGCCTCAGCTTCCCAAGTAGCTGGCATCATAGGTATGTGCCACCACGCTGGGCTAATTTTTTGTATTTTAAGTAGAGGCAGGGTTTCACCATGTTGGCCAAGCTGGTCTCGAACTCTTACCCTCCCGTGATCTGCCCACCTTGACCTCCCAAAGTCCTGGGAGTACCGTCAGCAGCTACTGTGCCCAGCCCAGACAACAGAGTATTTAAATTTTGATACAATCCATTAATCAATATTTTGCTTTTAGAGATTGTGCTTTTAGTATCCTAACCAAGAAATCATTGCCTAACCTCAGTGTTTTCTTCTGGAAGTTTTATGTTTTTCTGTTTCCCACTGAGAGTTATGATCTATTTCAAATTAATTTTTCTGTACAGTGGTGAGGTAGGGATCAATGTTCTTTTTGTTACACATTCAATTAGTTCAGCATCACTTATTAGAAAGTCTGGCTTTTCTCTACTACATTTCCTTTGCACTTTTATCAAATATCAATTTCCACATCCATGTGGGTCTATTTCTAAAATCTCTATTCTGTTTCATTGTTCTATTTGTCTGCCTTTACATCCAAACAACCATTTTCTTGATAGTGTTGCTTTATAATAATTCTTGAAATCAGGTAGTATTGACCCCCCAAATTTTTTTAAAGATGTTTTGGCGTTCTACATCTTGTGTGTTTCCACATACATTTTAGAATTAACTTTAATTTGTGTTAAAAAAAAAAAAAAAGCTGCTGGGATTTTTATTTGGACTGGGTTACATCTGCAGATCAATTTCCAATAATATCTTGTAGTTTTCTGAATAGATCTTACACATATTTGATTGGATTTATCCATAAGTATTTTATATTTTCAGTGCTATTGTAAAAGGTGTTTTAAGTTAATTTCTGATTATTTGGTTCCCCAAATAGCTACTTCCTTCCTCAAAGCCAAGAAGGAAGTGAGAGACTCCAGCAAGACCAGCAAGATGGTCAGGCCCCCTTGATTGTAGACAAAATCTGTGATTTGCTTCTAACCAACAGAGTACAGCAAGGAGGAAGCTGTGTATGCAATTGTTGCATAAAAGGGTAGCTCCCATCTTGCAGGAACTGCAGGTAGTCTTTAGGAATCAAGGGCATCTTCCTACCAAAAACCAGCAAGAAAATGGATCCTTCATTCCTATTAATACAATTACAAGGGTTTGCAGTCTGCCCCTAAACTGAGTGAGCTCAAAAACAGACCATTCCCCAGTTCAACCACAGATGAGACCATAGCCCTGTCTGATACGTCGATTGTTGCCTTTGAGACTTTCAGTGGAGGACCCCATTAAACTGTGCATGGACTCCTGACCCACAAAAACTATGAGATGATAAACATGTTCTTTTAATCTGCTAAGATGTAGCAATTTGTTACACAATGATAGAAAATGAATATGTTCTATTCATTTTTGAGAGCCTTTTTTATCTGGAATGGATGAAGATGTTCAGATCTTTTTGTTTCTTTTGAGGTGAACATATATCGTTTTTAACTTGGTAAGAAGGAGAATTACATCGATTTTCAAGTGGTAAACAAACATTCTATTCCTGGGCCAGACCTCACTTGCTCATGATACATTATTTTCATAGACTGTTGGGTTCAGTTTGCTGAAATTTTGCTTAAAATATGTTCATGAGGGCTAACAGTCTATAGTTATTTTTTTCTTCCAATGATTTTTACCTACTTTTGTTATTTGGGGAATGCTGGGCTCATAGAATGAGTGCTTAAGTCGTTGTAACTTTCTGATTTTCAGAAAGAATGTGGGAAGAATTGCTATTATTTCTTCCTTAAATATTTGGTAGATTTCATTAGTGACGCTGTCTGGGCATGGAGACTTTTTTGGTGGGCTCTGTATTCTGTAGACCTTCTATTTCTTTGCAGACCGTCTTATCTGTTCCATTGGTCTATAAGTCTGCCTTTGCATCAGTACCACATTATCCTGATAAACTTTCTTTATAATAAAAATAAAGACTTAACTACAATTTCAGTTAATTTTATATGCATAGAGTTTTGTGGGGTTTTTTTGAGAAGGAATTTTGCTTTTGTTGCCCAGGCTGGAGTGCAATGGTACAATGTCAGCTCACTGCAACCTCTGTCTTCCTGGGTTCAAGTGATTCTCATGCCTGAGTCTCCCGGGTAGCTGGGATTACAGGTGCCCGTCACCACACCAGCTAAGTTTTGTATTTGTAGTAGAGATGGGGTTTCACCATGTTGCCCATGCTGGTCTCGAACTCTTGACTTCAAGTGATCCACCCACCTCGGCCTCTCAAAATTCTGGGATTACAGGTGTGAGCCACCATGCCAGTTGTTGGGCTTATGTATTTCTTGAGTGACTTTGGTGGTTCAAGGAAATTGTCCATTTCATTTCTGCTGTTGAATGTATTGGCACTAAATTGTTTTGATGTCCCTTTATATTCCTCCTAATATGTGTAGAATAAGTGGTGAGGTCATCGATCTCTTCCTAATAATGATAATTTGCATTTTCTCTCTTTTTTCTCTTTTCTTCAATCTGACCAGAGATTTATACATTTTATTTACCTTCTCAAAGAATCAGTTTCAGGTTGTACTGATTTTCTGGTCTTTTTCATTATTATTTGTTCTCTTCTTTCTACTTTGGATTTAATTTACTCTTCTTTTTATAGTTTCTTAAGACGGAAGCAGTTGACCTGACACCTTTCCTCCTTTTCAGTGAACACTTAGCCCTGTAATTTCCTCCCAAGGAGTGCTTTAGGAACACCATGCAAACTGTATTTTACTGCATTTTTTAAAATTCAATTCAAAATTCTTTCTAATTTCTCCTTTGACCACTTTTGTGTCCTATACCTTATTTAGAAGAATGTTATTTAGTATGTAAATATTGGGGGGGGATTTTCTAGACATCTTTTCTTGATTTCTAATTAATTCCATTGTTGTCTGAGAACATACTTTGTATGGCTTCAATCTTATTGTTATTTTAGTGGTCATGTTAGAATTTGTAGTAACCAGCTTCCCATGATCACCAATTACCTTCGGGTAACATGAAGCCACTGCCCTCTGCTACAACAGTCTCATGGCAGCATCCTCCATGTCCCTCCTCCTCGGCTTTGTGAGACAGAGGTCACGTTCGAGACCTCACTGATGGGACCCACGCCTGCTTGTCTGTCTCCTGTGCACAGTGCCACCTGTCCTAGAACAGCTGGCACCCTGAGGGTGAACATCTGGGCTCAGGCACAGAGGGATCTTGTGTGGGAGGGAAACTTCTGGAAGAAGGTGTGATGGTTAATACTGAGTGTCAACTTGATTGGATTGAAGGATGCAAAGTATTGATCCTGGGTGTGTCTGAGAGGGTGTTGCCAAAGGGGTTCAAGATTTCAAGCAGTGTGCAGGGGAAGGCAGACCCACCCTTAATCTGGTGGGCACAATCTAATCAGCTGCCAGCGAATATAAAGCAGGCAGAAAAATTTGAAAAAGCAAGACCGGGCCTGGCCTCCCAGCCCACATCTTTCTCCCATGCTGGATACTGCCTGCCCTTCAACATCAGACTCTGAGTTCTTCAGTTTTGGGACTCACACGGGCTCTCCTTGCTCCTCAGCTTGCAGACAGCCTATTGTGGGACCTTGTGATCTTGTAAGTTAATATTTAATAAACTCCTCATTATATCTATATCTATATCATCTATATCTATATGTATATCTGTATCTATCTCTTATATTTCTGTCCCTCTAAGAGAACACTGATTAATACAGGGGGATAGAAAAGACCCTGGGGTGGGACCCGAATTGCTAGGGCTGGATGCTAGCTCAGCCATGAACTGGCCATGTGCCTTCTGGAAACTTCTGCGCTTCTCTGGGCCTCAGCCTCCTCACCCATAACAAGTGACATGACCCCCTGGAAGCATCCCCCACCAACATTCACGCTGGTGCTTGTGAGGGCTTTGTTTTTTGTGTGTTATCATTTGTGAGCAATTCTGAGTGCACCAAAGACTTCAGGTCTTCCTTTCTTTTCTAAAATGAATTCAAATTTAATTATTTCCATTTATTAAAATTTGTACTTAATAAAAGCTGCATTTTGCCTTTGTTTTTAAAGTGTGACTGATAAATCTTATTATTCTATCTTTTAATAACCACCTATAAGGAACCTGTGAATAATTCTTGGTCCATTTCCTAACTTAGTTAACTGAACACCTTCAAACATTGTAACTGTATTTATTCATTAAACATACCCACATTCATCCTTTAGTGCTTTGTGTAACTTTAAAAAATCCTTCTGAATATGAACTGTTAGAAATATAATCATTTAAATTCACCATGTGATAAACTCGGAGTTCCAATAAACTGATTCAATAGTTTATATGAATTCAGTAAGGTTTCTGCATAAATGCACTCTGTCAAATCAATACTCAGTTGGCCATTTACTATTGAAGTTATCCTCCACCCACTCCGATAGACCAAATTCTCTTATCATGAGTGCTTTACATAGCATATTTATTTAGATTTCTGAACACTAAAATATTAATATAATGTCTTTGAGCTTTTAAAGCCTTCTAGACTTAATTCTAAGTCACCCAGGTTTGAAAGATACTTCTATTAAGAAGGACAAATAGAATGCAGTTAAAGAACCTGTCTAAGGACCCGGAATTTTGGCCGCTGGAGTTTCACTGGGCAGCTCTGGGGACCTGGCTCCTCTGCAGGTGACTTCAGGACTTGGGGGAAGATGCCCCCAAGCCATCTTCTTAGGTTCCATTCCTGCACCTCCATAAGCCCGTGTCTTCCCCAGGCTCATCCCTGGACCACATCTAGCACAGCCCGCAACACCATGGACCCCAAGGGAGGGTCTTGACTAGTCATAGTCTGAGGACCACACATCTCCATGGGCATTGAAGGAATATCCAATGGAATTTAATTTCTTGTGTGGCTCTCCTGGGCTGGGGTCACAGTTAAAAATCCTTCTACCGATCTTGCTAAGGAAGGAGGCACCTCAGCATCCCAATGGCAACAGATGGGGTGCAGCAGTGGTATTGGGGGTGTGGCGCTGATTTTGTCTCTGGGGGGCCCTAGGTATACGGGGTCTGGGGCCCCACCTGCTACTGTCTCTGTCTCTAACCTGGCTCAGTCCCAGGTGAGAGTGCACAGCCGGGCTGGCTCCTCCCCAGGTGAGAGTGCACCTTTGGGAGCTCTGCTCCCAAGATCAGGTGTGGGAGTCACGTTGGTAGCCTCTCTCCCTGTGTCCTTCTCACCTGATATTGATGACAATGGTACGATAGATGGGAACAGCCGAGATTATGATGCTATCCTAAATGGTAGGAGCTGAAATGAACCTGCGCCCCTCAGTAGGCCAGGGAACAGAGGCTCAGAGGGTTCAAGGGACTTGTTTTAGGACCCACAATGCTGAGGAAGTAAGGTTTCCCCTCGGGCAGGGTGGCCTCCAAGGCCAGGGTCCTGCCCCAGGGACAGTCACTGAAGACCACAGCCTCCTGCAGGTGGGACGCCTGGCCTCAGGCTCAGGGGCTCCCCTGAGCTCTAGGAGGGAAATGCACCTACTCTCACCCTCCCTACAGGCTCTGCCCCTCCAGGTCTCCCCCTCAGATGTGCACTGGGGTCTTAGTCCCCCAGGCTACCCACCCTCTCTCCCTGCCCTCACGTTTGTGTGCCATTGTGGTGGGAAACCTAGCTCTCCATACTTCCCCAGGAAACGGTGGACACACGTGCATTTTCCTCTCCTGCTCACCCTGACATCCTGCCTGGACCTCACAGTGGCGGTTTCTAAGCCTCCTGAGGAGCGTCCCAAGTCCGCTCATGACATGGTGAAGGTTACTGTGTAAGGTCCCCACCAGTGGCCAATGACCAGCTCTAGCCATGAGGACTCTAGGGATTCGGGCAAGGGAGAGAGGCCTCTTTGAAGCAGAATGTCTTTAGCAAACCCTTCCTTGTTCCCGTCCTCAGCTCATGGGGTCGTCTGCTCACCGCTGAACAAAGGTGGGAGGATGGGCCTGGGCTTTGTGCAAGGCCACAAGGGAGTCAGCCTGTTCCCTGGGAGCAGACTGTCCCCCTGCAGGGATGAGAGTCACCATGGGATCCCCAAGGGGCGGGCAGAAGAAGCAGTCCTGGAGATGATCTTGTCCCTCCTGCTGGCGTCACCAAGCCGGCGGAGAGGAAGCGGCTGTCACTTGGAAGATGAGAAATTGGAGTCTGAGGGAGGTTGGCCTCTCCAGCCGTATAAGAGGTCAGGGACCTCTTGAAGCAAAGACCAGAAGAGATGGAGCTGGACAGAGCTGTGGGGGTCCCAGGCCCTGCCACCCTGCTGCTTGCTCTCCTGGGCATGTCCTGGGCTGTCCGGGCGGCAGACACCTGTCCAGGTGAGTCACTTCAGGACCTCCTCTTGGAAACTTCTCATCCCCAAAAGCTGGCAGCTCCCTGGCTTCCAGGCCTTGCCCCAGGCCGTGTGGTGCATCATCCAGTGACACAGCAGCTCTGCACACGTCGTCTGTGTGAGCAGATGCAGAGGCCCTGGATGCACGCGGTGTCTCAGAGATGGGGCTCCCTCCGCCTGCCCGCCCATCACAGAAACAGTGCGGGTTTCCAGCCTCCCTGGGACCCATGTCCTCTAAGCGTAAAAGGTGCAGTCGTGGTGTTGTGAGGGGAGGCGAGGCTTGTGGCGCCAGCTGGGCAGGCGGCGGTCAGGTATTCTGCCACAACTGCCATCACGGGGAGACAGAGCATCGGCAGGGATGGGCACCCAGCACTGTGAGACGTTTCCATCAGGATCTGCTGGGCTCTGGAGGTGGCGGTTCCCATGGTGTCCCTGATGTGGCACCATAGGAGTGGTACCATCCCTTCGAGTTCTGGACCTCCTTTGGGGCTCCCAAGAGGACACTCGGGTGCCCAACCACGGGTTCCAACGTATGGGAGGGCAGGTTGAACATGCGGCCCCTGGAATCAGATCCTGACTCCATCCACCTGACGGAGGTCAGGAGTTTGTGATGTTCCCGATGCTTGCAGAGACTTGTGTTGGGCTGTCTGGAGTGCACAGGAGGAGGCACGGCTCTCACTGCAGCAGAGTGCTGTGGCCAGCAGTACATGCAAGGAGCCATCCGTGGAGGATGACAGGCTCTAACTGCAGCAGGGCGCTGTGGCCAGCACTGCATGCACGGAGCGGTCTGTGGAGGATGACAGGGCAGGGACAGCAGGTTCACTTGGAAGCTCCTAGTGGCTCACTGTGGAGCAGTGGGATTAGGGTGGCATTATTTTCCTCCTTGAACACTTCTAGAGCTTCTAAATGGTCACATAACAGCACGTGTAATTTTTATAATATACCATCTCACTTGAATTCGAGATACCTAATTAAAAACCACAAAGCTGCAGTCCAACTCTAGTTTTGTGCCAACTCGTTCTGTGTCCTTGAAGGATGTCTCCCTCTGTGGAGGGGCGAGGTGGACCCACAGGAGCCCATCCACTCTCAGCTCTGCTCCCAAGATCAGGCGTGGGAGTCACGTTGGTAGCCTCTCTCCCCGTGTCCTTCTCACCTGATATTGATGACAATCGTACGATAGATGGGAACAGCCGAGATTATGATGCTATCCTAAATGGTAGGAGCTGAAATGAACCTGCGCCCCTCAGTAGGCAAGGGAACAGAGGCTCAGAGGGTCCAAGGGACTTGTTTCAGGGCACACAGTGCTGAGGAAGTAAGGTTTCTCTCGGGCAGAGAGGCCTCCAAGGCCGGGGTTCCGCCCTGCGTCTCCTTTCCGCCTGACCAGTGCCCAGGAGGTGAGGACAGACCAAGTGCTCACCGGAGCAGGAGCACCTCCAGCAGAGGGAGGGGCTGTGGCTGCAGCCATCTGCCCACTCCTGATGTCACCAACGTGGCAGGTGCCTTTCAGTTGAGTGGTATGTCTGTGGCTCAGTGGAGTATTCAGGCCCAGGTGACACTGAGTGCCCACCTGTGTTTCTCTGCAGAGGTGAAGGTGGTGGGCCTGGAGGGCTCCGACAAGCTCACCATTCTCCGAGGCTGCCCGGGGCTGCCCGGGGCCCCAGGGCCAAAGGGAGAGGCAGGTGCCAGTGGACAGAGAGGTAAGTTCGGGCCAGGCGGGGAGGCCGGGCATGGCGGGGCACTGGCTCTTGCTGTTTTTGAAACTAGACGCCGAGCTGGGCAACGTCCCCACCGTGGTTCCTGGATCGAGAGCCTGGGTTGGGTCCTGCTAGAGCCAGAGACAGAGCCGACTCCCAGGGCCCAGCAGGGTTCTGAAATGGGGGGGCGTCTTAACTATTCCATGAGCTCACATGTGGACATGCTTCTGTAGCGCTGTCTCCCCGTCCTTGATCCAACACCAGCTTTGCTCGGCCACTGGCACGACTTCTAAGTTCTATGTCCCTCCACCTCCTCCCCTGAGCCCTGAGGCCACAAACTCTTCTCCACCTGCCTCAGATGAGGAAACTGAGGCTCAAAGAGTCCAGGGATTTCCCTCTGTGCTCATGCCTGGGAGGAAAAGAGCTGGGATTCCACCCATGGTGTCTGGATTTCCAGCTCCCGGCCCCTGAGTGAACAGGAGAGCCCCGTGAGGTCTGGGTCCTGGGTCTAGAACCTTCTGATGCAGGACAGGCAAACCTGGGTGGGGCCACGGTCACTTCAGCGAGCAGGGTCATGGTCATGATTGGAAATTACAGCCGCCAGCTCCAGGGTGGGCCCTTCAGTCCTGGCTGGGGAGTTTTGCTCAAGGGAGTTTTGTCTTTGGAAATTGCAGGAGAACACGGCCCCCCTGGACCCCCGGGGAAGGCAGGACCACCTGGGCCCAAGGGTAAGGAGGGGACCAGACTGAGAAGGGGCTGCAAAGTTCTTTCAGACCCAGCTGCAGAGGAATGTGGGTGGGGCTTCCGGGGCTCAGTCCAGGGCAGGGGTCTCAGTGTGGGGGAGGGGTTCTCAATGTGTGTGGGGGTTCTCCGTTTGGAGAAGTGGGGTTATCAGTGTTGGAGACGGCTTCTCCATGTCAGGGGAGGGGTTCTTGGTGTGTGTGTCGGAGGAGGGGTCTCCAAAGTGCAGGTTGTGGGGAGGTGTTATCAGTATGGAGGGAGAGCTGTCAGTACTGGGGGGAGCTTCTGGGGTGAGGGGAGGGAGTTTTGGTGTGGGAGGGGTTCTCAGTGGGGGGCTCTGTATGGGGAAGAGGTTCTCGGGTAGGGAAAGGTTTTCAGTACTGGAGCATCTGCCCTGTGGGTGTGTCTGAGGCGAAATCCTGTCCCTCTAAGGTGGAGGTGGCCTTGGGAGGGCGGGGTGGGCATGTCTGCTCACCTCTCTCAGTCCCACTGAGCCCTGGCCTCTGTCCCCCAAGCATGAGGCCCTGTCTGGTCCCCTCCTCCTGACGCCACCCCAAGGCCACTTCTTGAGTCAACACCACGTGTGGGGAGCAGGATGAGCCCCAGGGGCCTGGAGAACCACGCCAACAAGCTCTCAGCACTGAGATCGTGGAAGTGCTCTGCCTTAGAACAAATAATTTTCTGACATATTTTCATGAGGAATATCTTGAAGAATCACAGAAATATGCAGTAGGAAACAGAAGCTCCCTTTACTCACTCACCCATACCCATGGACCTGCTCAGAATAAGACCTCCCCGTACTCACCACACCCCGGGCTCAGCCATGGGTTGTGTCTAAATGTAAAATATGCAGTTTGGCGCCCAGACCCCAAACAACGCTGTCCCATCATATTACTGCGTCTACCGAGATGGGCTATTTGCAGGCCTGGGGGCCCCGGGAGAGCCCTGAAGATCCAGGCTCCCTCTGGTTGGCACATGGAGGCCTCAACAGTCTCTGGGATGGAGGCCTCTGCTTTGCCGGGGACCTCCGAAAGAGGTACATGTGGTGGAGGGGCCAGTGTGAGCCTCCCTTGAGGAAAAGAAAAATGTGGCCCTTGGAGGGCCTGACTTGACCCCCACTGTCTCCTCCTGGAGAGCCCCAGAAAATGGTCTCCACTTTCTATACCTTATCCGCGGACCAGTGCGGGCTGAAGGGCTCTGATTTCCAAACTGTGACATATGTGTCCTCTCTCATGAACAGGAGCACCTGGGGAGCCCCAGCCATGCCTGACAGGTGACTGACCACCCCACGCTCCCCGCCACGGTCCCCCCACACTCCCCCCACGGCTTGTGGCTGCCTTTGGCTGGAAGTCCAGGGTCATACGACGCCATCGCCAGAAGGAAGTGACAAATAGAAACAAAAGAGAAAGGCGGCCTGCCCATTCCCTTGTCCCTTAATCATTTAAGAAAGTGACAAATATTGTCCAGACAACTTCAGTACCCTCCATGGCAATTTTCTTCAACCTTCTGCTTTACCCCAGAAGGCCGAGTGCCCAGGACCCGAAGGTGTGGAGACACCGGGAGGTGGGAGGGTCAGGCAGACAGGGCGTGGCCATCACAGCTGCGTGGCCCTGAGGACCGTGTCCCCGTCCAGGCCTTGGAGTCCTGCTCTGTCCGCACAGAGGCCTCTGGCCCTGATCCTCCTCTCGGGCCTCCCTCCCACTGCCCCTGCCCTGCCCA
>PVKP010042481.1:0-18042 GCA_004027715.1 Plecturocebus donacophilus
GTGTGTGTCCAGCTGCAGCTGGAGGTGAAGAGGTGGATAGAGACAGGAGAAATGGGAGCAGCCTGTGGGAAGGACGGCCACTCAGAGAAGAGACGACAGCAAGATGGCCCGGCTGTCGCTTTCCTGCTAAGTGGATGCACTGAGGCTTAGAGCTGGGTGGGCGTGCTGAGTAACCATTAAGCCAAACCCCATTTTGCAGACCGGGAAGCAAGGCCCGCGCCGACGTGCCCGGCTGTAGAGCCCTCCTGGAGCTTGACAGAGCCCAGCCAGACTGGACTCCTGAGGCCGTCAGTGCACAGACAGGCTGGCAGGCACAGGACAGGACGAGGGCCAGATGAAGGGAGAGGCGTGTCAGGAGAGAAGATGCTGTCTCCTGCAGAACCAAGGATGGGGGCCCTGCTGTGGCGTGGGGACAGTGGCCTGGGTAGGAGACGACAGCAAGGAGGAAGGGGCCCTTCACAGCCTCAAGGCCTCACCGTGTGGCCAGGAGGGGCCCCAAAGGGCCCAGCTGGGTGGCGTATGCACGTTTCCTAAATCAAGCGGGATTTCAGCTGCTTTCGGTGCTGGGTAACTGGAAGCACGGAGGGCTTCTGGAAAAGCGGGGCGGCCGCTCCCTCGGCGGGGCTGCCCAGGCTGCCACTGCTCTCCTGTTCCTGCGCCGCCCTCGCGTGGTGAGCTGCTGAACTGACTTTCTCCGGGAGAAGTTTAGGGATCTGCAGCCCGGGAAGCCACAGAAGGAGCCCGCCTGCCAATGTCCCACTCCTGGGCGAGGACACCCAGGAGGCTGAGGTTAGGCCTGTACCCAGCCAGTGCCTGTGCTCAAAGGCCAGGACCCCGGGGAAAGAGGGGCCCTCCTCCCCACCTCCCGGCTCCCGCAAGGCATTAAGAGCTCCAGAGAGCCTCTAAGTGTCCCGAGGACCAAGTCTCCCAGGTCCTAGGACTGGGAGTGCCCCAAGGATACCCCTTCTCAGCCATTTACACATAAGGAAACTGAGGCCCAGAGAGTCAGGTCTCAAGGAGCCAGGACCAGAAGAAGACAGCTCGCTCTGACCTTCCCCCTGCACCCTGCTCTTGGCCTCCCTCCCTGTCCTTCTGCATCACTTTCTTAAGCTCGGGGTGGCCTCTGAGGGTTGGGGTGAGGGGTGTGGTGGGCACTCTGAAGGAGCCACTGAGCTCAGAGCCACCGATAAGACTAGGCTGTCAGGGCGGGGTGTGGTGGCTCACGCCTGAAATCCCAGCACTCTGGGAGGCCAAGGCGGGCGGATCACTGGAGTTCGGGAGGTTGAGACCAGCCCGGCCAACATGGCAAAACTCCATCTTTCCAAAATGCAAAAATCGGCTGGACGTGGTGGTGCATGCCTGTAATCCCAGCACTTGGGGAGGCAGAGATAGGTAGATCACTTGAGGTCAGGAGTTCGAGACCAGCCTGGGAAACATGGTGAAACCCTATCTCTACTAAAAATACAAAAATTAGCCAGGCGTGGCGGCCCGTGCCTGTAATCCCAGCTACTTTGGAGGCTGAGGCAGGAGAATGGCTTGAACCCGGGAGGCGGAGGTTACAGTGAGCCTAGACTGCACCACTGCACTCCAGCCTGGGCGACAAAAGCGAAAATCCTTCTCAAAAACAAACAAACAAAACAGCACAGGGTCGGAAACACAAGCACACCAAGCCTCACCAAGAGGGAGGCCAGTCCGATCCTTCTGGCTCTTCCTACCTGGGGGTGGGACCAGGCGGACACACACCGGAGATGCAGGCGCTGGGCTGAGCGCTTTCCCGGTCAGTCCTCACAACAGCCCCAGGAGGTCATCTTGTTCCAACTTAAAGACCCGAAAAGAGAGGTGGCCTTGCCCGAGGTCACCGGATAGTAAGTGTGGAGCTGGGATTCGAGTCCAGACTATCCGGACCCAGCGCCATGTTCCTGATCACATACACACGGCAGCCGCCTCGCCGTTTCTCAACACGCTGTGCACTGACCCAGCTCATGGGTAGCAGCCGGCCTGCGCAGACACCTGCCCGATTTCCAGGCCACTCCCCTCCCAAGGCTGGGCAGCTACCTGGGCTGATGTGGAATCTTCCTGAGAGCTGGGGACATCTGTACACAGATTTTCTCGCTTTGCCAGCGGGCAAGAAGGGTGAGGAAGTAAGAGCCCCGCTTTGGTGTTTTCCAACCGAGTGGGCCGTGGGCAGCCACCTCCCGGGAAGTGTCCAATCAGGGCCTGCGGTGCGCATGCTGGCCCCTGAGCAGCCAGGCGGGCTGGGGAGGGTCAGGAGGCAGGTGCTGTGGGCACCAGGTTATGTAGGGAAAGCCCGGGCCCCTCTGTCCCCTTCCTGTGCGATTCTGCTCTAGAGAAAAAGCAGATTCCTCTACTACTTGTGCCCTGGTCTTTGGGGTAGTGGTTCTCAAAGTCAGACCCTGGGAGCTGAGATGGCCTGGGGGCTGCCGCAGGGCGCAGGCTGGAATCCTTGTTCTATGACCTGTGTTGAATTTTGCAGAGGGCCAGGTTTACTTAAGAAGAATCTCCAGAATGCTGTGCCCTGTTCAGTTTTGAGAGCAATTTTTGGTTTTTGTTCTTGTTTGGTTTAGAGAAGCAGAGAGAAAGCAGTGGACATGGATGATCTATGATGGCGACTTTTGAATGTTTTTTAAGCAACCCTGGGATCCCTTTTCAAAAAAAAAAAGCAAAGCAAAACATAGATGAACTCTTAACACATAAACCAAGAAATGGCGGACAGCTCTGGCAGGAGCTGGGGGAGCATTTTGCCTCCAAGGACACCCTGACTTTGTTTTTTTTTTGAGACAGGGCTTCCCTCTGTCATCCAGGCTGGAGTGCAGTGGTAGAATCGCAGCTCGCTGCAGCCTCAGC
This sequence comes from Plecturocebus donacophilus, assembly GCA_004027715.1. Lineage (NCBI taxonomy): Eukaryota > Metazoa > Chordata > Mammalia > Primates > Pitheciidae > Plecturocebus > Plecturocebus donacophilus. The sequence goes on from PVKP010042481.1 coordinate 2,866, forward strand.
CTCTTGGGCTCAAGTGCGCCTCCTGACTCAGCCTCCAGAACAGCTGGCACCATAGGCAGGCCCCACCACACCTGGATTATTTTTTTAATTTTTGTTGAGACCAGGTCTCACTATGTTGCCCAGGTTGGCTTGGAACTCCTGGGTTCAGGCGATCCTCCTACCTTGGCCTCCCAAAGTTCTGGGATGACAGGTTTGAGCCACGGCACCCGACCAAGGACCTCCTGACTTTAAAGCTACTTGCCCCAGTGAAGTTTGAGAACCACTGTGTGAAAGACGGAGGTGTTTGAGTGCCGTGGGGACGGAAGGAGGGGAAAGTGTCACCTTTATGGTGCAGAGGCTCCTCCGAAGAGCAGCCACCTGCGTCCCTTAGCTGCATGGTGGCGCAGGGGCCGGCGAGGTGGGTGGGAGCAGGGGCGACAGGTGGCGGCAGCAGTGGCAGCTTACCTCTGGGTAAGACCACTCCGGGGAGTAGTCGGTCACCATGAACACCCGTCCGCTCTGCTGCAGCATGCCCAGGGTACCCTGGGCCGAGGCCGCCGAGACCACCTCGGCGACGTGCATGTAGGCCATGGTGCCGGCCCCGCCCTCCGAGCTGCTCAGCTGCAGGCTCGCCTGCTGGGGGCTGCAGCAGGGCAGGCACATCTCCGCCTGGGTGAAGGGGGCCCTCGCCCCATCCTCTGACTGCGAGAGCGCCGTGCTGTCCCCTGACACCAGCTGGTGCCCATAGATGGTGCTGCTGCCCCCCTCCACGGAGATGAAGTCGTTGATCAGGTCGGAGAACTGGTTGCTGAAGGAGACGTCGAAGTGGTCCAGGCTGAGCTCCATGTTGGAGGCGTTGCCGAGGCTGGGCTGGGCCACGGGGTATAGCCCCTGCACCACGTTGCCCGGGAGGATGGGGACGCCACCAGCGCTGCGGATCACCCCATTGGTCTCGGGCTGCAGGTAGTGCTCAGAGCTACAGGCCTGCAGCTCCCCAGACTTGAGGAGGACCTCGCTGCCTTCGGCTGCCTGCGAGGTGTCCATGGTGACCTCCCCTTCCGCTGTCATGGCCTGGAAGTTGGCCTGGAACTGCATGAGGTGGAGGGAGGAGGTGGACTCTATCCGTGTCTCCACGTGGCCGCTGCAGGAGCTGGTCTGGGATGAGGCCTCTGTTTTCACTGTGGGCATCACGAAGGTGCCCCCAGAGTCACTCAGGCTGCTGTGGGCGTTCTGCTCGACGGGGAGGGGTTTGCTGGCATCCTGCAGGAAGAAGCTCGGGGAGGGGGTCTGGTGGATGTGGGGGCTGTGGCCCGTCTGGCTGAAGCTGGATGTGTAGTCCTTGTTGGAGTCGATGGCACTGAAGTCCATCTGCTCCAGGGTGGTACTGGGACTCAGGCCGCCGCCCGACGGCAGGAGGCTGGAGCCAGCGGTCAGGGTGAGGGAGCTGGCGGCCGCGGCCGCTGCGGAGGAGGAGTATGCTTCTTTGGCCATCTGCTGCTCGAAGGAGGTGTCCTCGGCCTTGATCTCCTTGGTGAGGGCGGTGGAGAAGCTGAAGCTCCGCTCCCCGGGCGGCGAGTGCCGGATGTTGGAGCTGACCATCTCGGCTTTCAGCCCTCCACCCCCGTACGTCTGGCCCTGCTTTGGGTTATTAAGGAAACAGTCGGGGTCAAAGTTCATGGTGGTTTCTGGAATCTTCCGACCACCGTCGAGGGTGGTGGAGAGGACCAGCTCTTCGGACACGTTGGTGGGCAGCATGGACAGGCTTTCTGAGCTGCCCGTGGTGGGGAAGGCGAACTTGTGGCCGTCGGAGCTCACGGCCAGGACGAGGCCCTGAGAGGCGTCGGGCGAGAGGAGGTGGTGGTTGGGACCAGCGGTGGGGGACATGGTGTACACGGCCTCGTTGGTGACCTCTGACATGAACACCGTGGCGCTCTGGGACAAGCTCCCCATCACAGAGGCCACTGCCATACTGGACACGCCTGTGACCACCGGGCTGTCCACCATGTCCGGGTCGCTGTTGAGCCCGCTGCTGATGGACACAGGCGAGCTCTGGGTGGTGTCGGGGACCTCCACCTGGTTGGTGGAGGAGACTTCGGTGCTGCTCTGGTGCAGCAGCACGGGCTTGGCCACCTTGCCGTTCCTCTTCTCGCGGCTGGAGCCCTTGCTGTGGCTGTGCTCGTGTTTGCCCTCCGACACGTCATTGTGCTGCACTTCCGAGTGGCTCCCGTACCCCCCTGTCCTCGGCTCCACCTTCGGCGAGATGATACGGTGTTTGGCACTGTTACACTTGTGATGCACGCTGCTGCCAGCTCCTGCAGAGATCAGAACACCACGCACGCACGCACACGCAGGCACACGCGTGCACACACACATGCACACACGAAGAGAGAGTCAGCGCGGGGGCCGTGGCGGACCCGCCCCACAGCAGCTGGGGCCCCTGGCAAAGCCCAGGCTCGGTAACCCCCAGGCAGGCCACAGACCCTCAGCTGTTGGACATGTACCCCAAGCCCAGGGGCCGTCCCATGGCCCTCGGACCCTCCTCTAAAGATCGGGGGGCTTTGCCCTTGATGATGCTCTTTTCGAATAGGAAGCACAGGGGAAGTTGGGAAGCAGAAGGTGGAGAGAATGTCACATCCAGGAAAGTCCCCTCCACCATCAGAGACAGACACCACTCACCTGGAAGGGCTTTTGCTGGCAAGGGGGCTGAGCCTGGGGAGGGTGGCTATGTCCGTATCCTACCCTACCTCCCTCCCCGCCTTCCCACAGCTGCTCAGGCTGTGCCCTGTTCTTCAGGCGCCCTGATAAGGAGCCCCCCGGGGCCTGGCAACCAGAGGTTGACGGGGAGGGGATGGAAAAGCACTCTCAGGACCAGCTCTCAGGCCCTAGGACCAAAGAGCGTTCTAGACCCTGCTCCAGGCAGAAAGGTACATCAGCCCAGGCCTGTCCTTGGCTCTCTGGGGAACAAAAATCCTTCCAGGTCCTAAGCCAGGACAGAGCCCTTGCTCCTCATTTCAAACATAGGCAAGAAACAAGCCTCCGGAGCTGAGCGTTCTGAGCTCGGCAAAGCCTCCCTGCAGCTCCTCCAGCCCCAGCAGGCCAGGACGGCTTTTCTCTCCCGCCCGGCGGGTATTTTCACCGTTTTCATTTCATCTGATAAGGGTCACTTTGCTTTTGAGGAAAGGGTGAATTCTCCCCGATCCTGTTATGGCCTCACCACCAAGACTCCTAAATGCACGAAGACTTCGCAGAGAAGTGACACGACCCTCTAATGGGAATATCTAATTAAGTCAGCCCAGGGAGAGGAGAACGCACATTTCAAAGAGCAAATACCATTATCAGAAAAACAGACACATTAGGAGAGAGAGCGTGGGATGCTTTATGTTCCTGGAGACAGAGGTTAAAGAAAGAGGTTGAGCCTGCGTGGTACCACTGGCGCAGGGCAGGCCTCCCTGAAGACCTCAGTGCCCTCTGGCAGAGGATGCCCAAGAGTGTGGGCCTGAATGGAGACCCTGAGCCCCAGAGCTCCCCACTCCCCCAACTCTGCTGCCCCCAGTTCCTGACCTACTCGTGGAGGAAGCGCCCCTCTGGACCCTGCTCCCTCCTGCCCAGAGTGGGCTGCCTCCCTCACTAGATGTCACAGCTCCCCCCACAGAGGAGGGCCATGATGGCTGCCTGGTAAGGCCCCTCCGTCCCCGAGGCACCCGCCTGCCCCGTGAGCCCCTGCTCACCCAGGCTGCCGGTGCAGAGGCAGTTGTGGGTCCGCGGCTGGGGCTTGGTCTGGTGGCTGTCGAGGATCTGCTGCACCAGCTGCTCCACCGAGAAGCCCGAGCTGCTGTTCCCGTTGCTGCAGGTCCACTTGATGCCGTGGACTGCGGAGAGAGAGGCAGAGAGGCCGTCAGAGCCCGTGGGTGCAGAGGGCGTCTGGGTGGGGGGACTGAGGGGTAGGACCCAGGCCCTCCCTGATGGCGGCCCTCTCTCTGCTGGGGAGCCTCGCTTTGATGAGGAGGAGAGGAGGAGGGGGAGGGAGGCCAGGCTGCCCCGCGGGACCCCCTGCTCCCATCGGGGGTTCGGAGCTCTTCTTTCACCTCCTCGCTCCCTTTCCCTAAGGTGCAGCCCAGGGAGTGGACTGCGTAGTTTTGCTTTTGTTTTCTAAAGTCAGGGTGCACCAGGCGGCTCTTCCAGAAGTGCGGGAATGGAAGAGAAAGGGAACAAGGGCGGAAAGAGAGTGGACAGGAGGCAGAGGGACTTCCCAGCCTGGGAGCCTCTCGAGGAGACTCAGGATCAAGGTGGATCAACAGGAGGACCAACGCCTCTCCCAGGAGGGTGTGGGGAGGAGCCCCGCCCCGGAGGGCAAGGCTCTGGCTTCCTGCCCTCACTGGACTTCTTTGCCCCAAAGGGATTGCAGGTGCAGGAGGGGCCAGTGATGATGGGGACGGGACTGAAGGGCCCACGGGACCGGGACAGCCTCAGTGGGTGTCCTCAGTGCCCAGTGCTGACTGATGGTGGCCATCTGAACAGCCGCCCTAGGTTCTGGGCTCAACCTTCCACCCTGAACTTTTTCTGTCCCTGGAGTTGGGGCTGGGGTTTCCCCACCTGCCTGGCAGGTTGGGGACTGGAAGTCTAAACCGACTTTTCCAGAAGAGCAGTTTTCTCAGCTGGAGCAGACCTGGCCAAGGGGTGGCTAAGTCCTGAGTCCAGTGCCAGGCTGAGGGGCAGTGGATTTGAAGCTTTGGGACTGGTGCTGGGGCTGGGGCACCAGGCACAGAGGAGCAGGGCACAGGGTCGAGGTAGGGAGAGGCCAGTGGCTTTATGGATATGAGAGCAACTTCCTTCCTCCTTTGGCTGAAGCTCCTCTCCCACAGCTCCAGGGGGACAGCTGCGAACCCTCGCAGCACCGGCCCCAGTTCTGTGAAGGGCTCCAGCATGCAGGGGGACAAGGAAAGCGTCGACATGGCAGGCAGGAGTTGGCTCGATTCAGAGTCAACTGAATTGGATTTGAGTCCAGGTTTTACTGATTTATTTTTTTGAAACAGGGTGTCACTCTGTTGCTCAGGCTGGAGTGCTGTGGTGTAAACACGACTCACTGCAGCCTCGACCTCCTGGGCTCAACTGATTCTCCTGCCTTAGCCTCCTGAGTAGCTGGGACGACAGGCATGTGTCACTAAACTTGGGTATTTAAAATATATATATTTGTAGAAGCCTGTGCAGTGGCTCATGCCTGTAATCCCAGCACTCTGGGAGGCCAAAGCGGGCGGATCACTTGAGGCCAGGAGTTCGAGACCAGCCTGATCAACATGGTGCAATCCCGTCTCTACTAAAAATACAAAATTAGCACATGCCTGTAATCCCAGCTGCTTGGGGGGCTGAGACAAAAGAATCACCTGGGAGGTGGAGGTTGCAGTGAGCCGAGATCGCACCATTGCACTCCAGTCTGGGTAACAAAAGCGAAACGCCTTCTCAAAAAAACCCCACAAAACATTATTTGTAGAGACGATGGTCTTACTATGTTACCCAGGCTGGTCTGGAACTCCTGGTCTCCCAAAGTGCTGAGATTACAGGTGTGAGCCATTGTGCCTGGCCTGAGTCTAGGTTTTGATCTCGCTGGGTGGATTTGGGCAAGGCACTTAGCCTTTCTGAGCCTCAGTTTTCTCCCTTGTCAAGTGGGCATATAGTAGTCCTGCCTGGAGAACTGGGTAGGAGAAAACATATCGACTTTGTGCGTACCCAAAAAAGGGTAGCTGTTGTCATAACTGTCACTAGCGATGATGGTGATGACGGTGGTGACTGTGACACTAAGCAGGCAGTGCTGGCCCTGCCCTGGGGCCCGGCTGATGCTATGGGGACTGCGCTTGGGGCAGGACGCTTTTTGCTGTGAAATCCATAGACGGCTCAGCTCTGGAGCGCTGCGGGAAGATCTCTGTGGTGGCCATTCATCCATGCCTCTGTTCCCGGGCACAGAGCACGCTTTATTATAACTCTGATGGTTTTCAAAGGAAAGAACCCACGTGTGAGGCTCGGGATCAGGAGGGATGCCTTGTCCTTCTCCGTGTGTGCCGCCACCTGGCCCAGGTGCTGGCCCCCCTTCCTTGGCTTCCGTTCCACTCTGAAGCGGCTCCTCCGAGGTCTGCAGCACCCTGCCTCCTGCACCTTCACTCATTCCCAGGGGGTCTGGGATTCTGGTGGGTCACTGAGAGGGGATGGGTGGGGCTGAGTGGCACCTGCCCTGAGCTTGCCAAGCTGCCATGCTTATGTGACAGGCAGGTGGAAGCGCTGACAGCCCACCTTTCTTCAGGCGGACAGTGCTTTCACCTCGGGCTCCCTGGAGGAATTCTCCAGCCGCCCCCGGAGCACCTTGCCCGACAGCTGGAGGGAAGGCCCAGGCCAGGGGCTTTTAAACATCATCATAGCTGTAGGACTCTTTTCTTTTCTTTTTTGAGACAGTTTTGCTATTGTTGCCCAGGCTGGAGTGTGGAGTGCAATGGTGCGATCTCGGCTCACCGCAACCTCTGCCTCCCAGGTTCAAGCAATTCTCCTGCCTCAGCCTCCTGAGTAGCTGGAATTACAGGCACGTGCCACCACGCCCAGCTAATTTTGTATTTTTAATAGAGACAGGGTTTAACCATGTTGGTCAGGCTGGTCTCGATCTCCCGACCTCAGGTGATCCACCAGCCTAGGCCTCCCAAAGTGCCGGAATTACAGACGTGAGCCACTGCACTCGGCCTTATAGGACTCTTTTCTTAAATAAACCTCTACCTAGAAATCCAATACAGAAGACCGATTACAGCAGAAAGGAGCTGACGGAGGCAGGATGAGGGGTCACAGGCTCTCTGGCCTGTCTCCATGCTCAGGGCACTCCTTGGCTGAAGATTTCCAGATTCATTTTACAGATGAGAAAACAGATGCTCAGAAGGGGAGATGACAGCCCAAATCACACTCCAGAGACCACAGGGCAGGGTTTGAGACTCCCCTCTGGACTGCTGCACAGGCAGTGGTCTGTTCCAGCTGTGGGTCCCCCTACTCTGGCTGTACCCAGGCCCCAAATAGGAGATTCTGATGTCACTGATCTGGGGTGGTGCCAGGTATTTTTTTAAAGCTCTGCAGAGGCTCCTCACATGCCGTTAGGATGGGAGAACAGGCAGCTGTGTCCTAAGTGTAAACTCAGCAGACAACTGAAAGTCCAAGAGCAGAAGAAACCCCTGCAGAGCTCAACACGGGAGCTTTTCCCTGTGGGAACTCTGAGCAGGTGCCCCTCGTCAAGCCAGGTCACATGTTCTCTGGAAAGATCCCCGCTGAGTTTGAACTCGGCTCTCTGGGGAGATGAGCTGTTTCCAGTGCAGCCCCACTTCTGGCTTCTGGCCTTCAGGCCACTCCCCACTCCAGGGTCTTGGGTTTCTGCGTAGGGAGGCTTTCGAATCCCCTGGCTGGCAGAGTCTCCCAGCATTTCAGATCAGGGTCCCTCTGCTTTGACAACCGCTGCCATTCAGGCCAGGTTTCTCTTCCAGTCCCGATGGGGTGCGGCAGGCGCATTCTTTCTGCCTCTTGCTCTCCTCCTTATGTTGTGAAGGTTATAAAATGAAGACCCAGTGAAGGGTGACAGATTGCAAACAGAGAGTTTCTGGATGCTTAATGCAAATTACCTACTGTCTTGGCACATCCAATATGCAGATTCCCTCCCTCCCTGCTCTGTGTGTCGGGGGCGGGTGGAGAAAAGCCCCCTCCTCTGAGGTGGTGAGTTGTTAGTGCTGAATATCAAATACTATCAAGACGGCTTTTAACATGTCATGCTCTGCTTCCTGACACGGAACGAATCAGCGGGAAGGGAGGTTTCTAGAGGGAAAAAGCGCTCTGTGAAAGGAAGGTTAATAGCCATGCGTGCCGGCCTCCCCCTCGGCCCCTTCCCCTTTGTAAAGCAGCAAAAGGGTAACCGCGTTGAAAGTACACTTGATCATGTGATCTCCCATGACATGCGAGGTCCTGACATGTCATGTAAGGGAGGAGGCACAGAAAGAGGAAGGGGAATTCCCAGGAAGGTCATGTCCTGGTGGCTTTGGGTCACGTCTGTCCCCTCCGCTCACTGTACCTTGCTGGGCAGTACCTGACTCCCCGTTCTCAGGCAGAACGGCCTGAGCTGAATCCCAGACAGAGGGACCCTCTCTGCAGCTTCCATACATGGGGTCTGGGTGGCGGTCCCTGGTCGGCTCAGGTGGCGGAGAGAGACCTGTATCCCCGGGAGGGCTGGGTCAGGGGAAGTACCGGAGAAGAGTGGCAGGGGATGGGATAAGCCAGACCCCAGCATGGGGCCCCACAGGACAGGGGCAGCCAGGACGGCCACACTGGCCCCTGGGAAGCAGGATGCTGGCCCCTGAAAAAGTGTCTTCCTATAGCTACCCAAGAAGTCCTGCGGCTGCCCCGTGAAACACAGGCCTGGGGGCTGCATTGTGTCAGACAGGGCTGCCTGCAGAGCTGAGGCTGGAGGGGGCCGTCGCAGGAACCCAGGGCCCACTCCAATGCTGACCGAGTCCTCGTACAAGATGTTTACTCTAATTATGACCCGTGGCAAGGCAGCAGCGCTTCCACTAATATGAATAATCAAAATGAAATCAATGGCAACAGCATGTGGCCCATGCTTTGGAGAGCATCTTCTGATGAACAATTTACCCAAGAGGCGGCCAACCGCTGGGAAGACAGTAATTGAGATCTAGAAGAGAGGGCCGGGGGAAGGCGTGGGGGCTTCACCCCACATGGGGCAGGCTGCCAGCGAGGGCCTCTTGGGTTGCAGCTGCTCCATCCCAGGCCCTTGGGAAGAGGTGGAGAGCTTCAGCTATGCAGGCCAAGCCTGAGTCATGTTGGGGCCTCCTATTTTCCCCTCGGGAGAGCTGAATTATCTCTCCCAGCAAATTCATAGGTCGAAACCCTATGACTTTTTTTGGAAACAGACCTTTAAGGTGGAGATTACTGTTAAGTGAGGTCATATGGGTGGGGCCCTATTCCAGCAGGAGAAAGAGACACCAGGAGTGCCCACGCACAGAGAAATGGTCATAGGAGGACGCAGTGAGAAGGTGGCTGTCTGCAACCCAGGAAGAGAGGCCCCGCCAGAAACCAACCCCAGTGTCTCCTTGATCTTGGACGCCCAGCCTCCAGGCTGTGAGACGATCAATTTCTGTGGCTGAAGGCCCCAGTCTGTGGCACTCTGGTGGAGGTGTCTTAGTCGGTTTTGTGGTGCTGCGACAGAACTCCACAGACTGGGAAGTTGATAAGCATAAGGAACAGAAATGCGTTGGCTTATGGTTTTGGAGGCTGGGAGTCCAGCATCAAGGAGCTAGTGCCTGGTGAGGGTCCTCCTGCTATGTCACGGCACGATGGAAGGGCAAGGAAAAAGAATCCACTGCCAGGAACCCTATGGATAGCAGTTAAACACCCCCATGGGGCCCACCTCCAGACACAGTTGCATCGGGAATTCGACTTCAACTTGAGTTTTGGAGGAAAACATTCAAACCACAGCAGGCAGATAATACACTCCACCTGGGGGCTAAGGCCTCTCCCATCCCCAGGGTCTCTGGCTAGAGCTCCACACCCACCCTGCTCTATGTACCGCCACATGTGTGTGTACAGGTGTGCATGCGTATAGGTGTGTGTACAGGTGTGTGCAGGTATAGGTGTGTGTACGGGTGTGTGTTTGTGTGTGTATAGGTGTGTATGTAGGTGTGTATAGGTATTTGTGTGTACAGGTGTGTGTGTGTGTATAGGTGTATATAGTTGTGTGTGTATAGGTGTGTATAGGTGTTTGTGTGTACAGGTGTGTGTGTGTGTAGGTGTATATAGTTGTGTGTGTATAGGTGTTTGTGTGTACAGGCGTGTGTGTATAGGTGTGTGTGTGTGTATAGTTCAAGGGGTTCTGACATTAGGGGCTTTCCATAATGCCTTCCTTCTCTACTATTTTATTTTTAATATATTTATTATTTTTTGAGACAAGGTCTCGCTCTGTCCCCCAGGCTGGAGTACAGTAGTGCAATCTCAGCTCACTGCAACCTTCAGCTCCTGGGTTCAAACAATTCTCCTGCCTCAGCCTCCTGAGGAGCTGGGACTACAGGTGTGCGCCACCACACCCGGCTATTTTTGTATTCTATTTTTTTTTTTGAGGCGGACTCTTGCTCTGTCGCCAGGCTGGAGTGCAGTGGCGCAATCTCGGCTCACTGCAACCTCTGCCTCCTGGGTTCAAGCAATTCTTCCTTGTCAGCCTCCCAAGTAGCTGGGACCACCGGCGCGTGCCACCACACCCAGCTAATTTTTGTATTTTTAGTCTAGACAGGGTTTCACCATGTTGGCCAGGCTGGTCTCGAACTCCTGACCTCAAGTGATCCACCTGCCTCGGCCTCCCAAAGTGCAGGGATTACAGGCGTGAGCCACCACGCCCGGCCCTTCTACCACTTTAAATGCCACCCTTCTTTCCAGCGCAGCTCAGCTCAAGCCCCCACCTCAGGCTCATTCTCAGGCCCTCCCCAAACCCACCAAATCACAGACTCAGGATGGGGCCCGGCACCTGTGTCCAAGGGGCCCTCGTGGGAATTCAAATGCATGCTCCAGTTTGAGAACCACGGATATAGAAATCACAGTCTGCTTCCTGGCTGCTCACGCCTGTCCCCAGGAGCTGGAGTCTGGATCCTGAGGGCAGGCCTTGCTGAGTTGTTCACTGCTCATCTTCCATGCTCAGAACAATGCCTGGCACATAACAGGTGCTTAATAAAGGTTGGTTGAGTGAATGATTGAATGGTCAATTTCCGATTCAATCATGCCCTCTGTAGCACTGTTTTTTTTTTTTTTTAAATAGGTTAATCGTTTCCCTTAGGGAGCTATAAGCAGAGCTCATGTCTTAATAATAATAACAACAAAAATAATAACAGTTATTGGACATATCCTCCATGTCAGGCAGTGTGTGAGCGTCTTTATAGGTTGACTCCAAAAAGAAAGAAAGAACAAAGCCAGGTGCGGTGGCTTACGCTGGTAATCCTAGCACTCTGGGAAGCCAGGGTGGGTGGATCACTTGAGCTCAGGAATTTGAGCCCAGCCTGGACAACATGGCGAGACCCAGTCTCTACAAAAAATAAAAAAATGAGCCTGGTGTGGTGGTGGGCACCTGCAGTCCCAGCTACATGGGAGGCTGAGGCAGGAGAATCACCTGAGCCTGAAGATGTCAAGGCTACAGTGAGTGAGCTGTGATTGGGCCACTGCACTCCAGCCTGGGTGACAGAATGAGGTCCTATCTCAAAAAAAGGAAAAAAAAATAACAATGCTATGTACCCCACTGAGCATCCGCTGTGGGCAGGGCACGGAGCTGGGCACTCTCCTGTGGGGCAGTGGTTCTCAACGTGTGGTCCCCGCAGCAGCAGAGTCACCTGATACTTGTTAGAAATGCACATTCTCAGGCCCTGCCCAGAACTCAGTCAGAAACTCTGGGGTTTGAGGCTCAGCATCTGTGTCCTAATAGGCCTTCGGATGCACACTCGAGTGTGACAAGCACGGGTCTAGAGATGACATCTTTAACCTCTCAATGATCCCTTGAGGCAGAATATATTATCCCATTAATGCCAACACTGAGACTCAGAGAAGTTATGTAACTTGCCCAAGGTCACACAGCAGGTGAGTGGGGCGTGAGGAGGGGCTGCAGATTCAAGCTGTTTCCACTGGGCAACCTGCCTGGCTTTCAGCTCTGCCAGGACCAGCTCCTAGCAGGGGGGAGGACGGCCGCTTGGTGGTAGGCAGAGGAGAAAAGTGACCCCACTGGGAGGTAGAGGGTCCCCACCGTGAGCAGCAAGTCTCACTTTACTTCCTGGAGGGGAGTCTGGTTTCCCTCGACTCTCCTATCACCAGGGGCTGGTGACTGTGCAGGAAACTCGGGGTCCCGAGGCTGTCATCCCAGGCTGAACGCCCAGCTCTGTCTCCTGCCCCCTGACTTCGCAGGTGGTGGGCTGTCTCAGAGGGGCCAGACCTTGCTGGCTGGGGACTTAGTGGGCAGAAGCAGCCAATTCCCTGCCTTCCTGCTTGTGATTTTCTCACTTCAGGGTCAGGTCAGTTGTCACTCATCTGGCCAAGCCACCCAGACCAGGGCAGAAGAAACTCTTCCCTGGCCGGGCGCGGTGGCTCACGCCTATAATCCCAGCACTTTGGGAGGGCAAGGTGGGCCAATCATCTGAGGTCAGGAGTTCGAGACCAGCCTGGCCAACATGGCGAAACCCCATCTCTACTAAAAATACAAAAATTAGCCAGGCGTGGTGGCATGTGCCTGTGATCCCAGCTACTCAGGAGGCTAAGGCAGGAGAATGGCTTGGACCTGGGAGGCAGAGGTTGCAGTGAGCTGAGATCGTGCCACTGCACTCCCAGCCTGCCAGCCTAGGTGACAGAGTGAGACTCCGTCTCAAAAAAAAAAAAAAAGAAACTCTTCTACTCTTCTTTGAGCCTCCCACGGGAGGCACTGGGAGGCAGGCCTGATGGGGACCTGCTCTTGGGAAATCAGGGCAGGCAGGAGAGGAAGGGAAAGGAAACCTGGGAGGAGGCTGCAGGGAGGACATCTCAGCAGCACGGCATCCAAGCCTGGGCGCGCCTGCGTCCCTGGCCTCGTACCGCAGCAGGCTTCATGCCTGGTTAGGGGTGCATTTGGGGGAATTTCTGTAAAACACAAAAGAACCTAAGAAGGGTTCATTCCAGACCATACAGGATGTGTAGGGCAATGCTCGGCTCCACGATAGGGCCTCCTCATTTGGGGTGCGGTCGGGGTGGGGAGGGTCCCACTGAGGGATGTCGGGGGCTGAGGGGCAGCTTCCTCTTGGCTTTCATTCCAGACATGGCTGCCCCCTGAGTCGGTGGGGCCTTCCCAAAGGGCAGGGAGAACCTCCAAGCTCCATGCCTTGTGCTGGCTATATGGGAAGAAGGGGGCAGTGTTTGGAAACAGTGAGAGCCGTGGGAGATGGGGTGGCACGACCACGCTGGCCTGGGGCGGGAGCCCCCGTGTGGCTGCAGTTCTTTCCCTCAGGCACTGCGTGATCTTGGAAACAGATCTGAGGTTCCTCTGGATCTTAGTTTCTTCATCTGGAAAGTGGGTGCCTCTTGTCGGTTCGCTGACTATACGCCACTGGGCCCCATCTGGTAAGTGGCCCCACCCCTGGATCCTGATTCGGTGACATCCACGGGAGATCTGCCCAGGCCAGGGTGGAAAACCTCAGATGAGGGGAAGCTCTCTGCTCTGAAGTCATGCCTGGAAGACTTTGGAAAGGAACTGGACGAGGAGACAGAAAGGAGAACTCTGGAAGTCCGCCTTGGCCTCTGGTGGCCCCAGAATTTGTGAGAGCCAGCCACCTGCCTCCGTTGCTCTGTGGGGCAGTAACTTCTGGAAAAATGACAGGGCGAGGCCACCTGGAGCTTTGGTCACCATGGTAACCACACAGGTGGCACCTGCTGGAATCGACGATTGGCATTCCTTCGCACGGGAAGATTTCTGGGTGCTGTGATGAGCAGGTGGCAAGGACAGGGGCAGTGTCCTTTTCCAGAGGGCTGTGGGGGGCCTGGTCCTCCTCCTCCATCTGGGCTCGTCAGTCCCCCCACTCAGGTACCCCACCACCCAAAAAAGGCCCAGAAAGAGGGTGGCTGTTTAGTCAAGCCAGGTCACCTTGGGAGCCCAGAAAGGGTGCCGTGGTCATTTGTCCACGTGCTGGTATAACCTGGGATGCTCTCTGGCAACCCTGGACATGTGTCCGCTCTCCTTATGTACCACGTGCTGGAGGCGGGTGGGAGAGGGAGCAGCCACGTGCCTCTCCTGGAGTGAACGGGCCCCTTCAGAGTCCCCCGTGTTGTTGACACTAGAAGGCTGTCTCCATGGCAACAAGGTCACTGGGAAATGGCAGCCGGGTTGGTTTAATTTTCACTGTATTCTTGTTGACAGGAATGAAGGCCCTGCTTCTGATTTCTTGGTTCAACTGGATGAAATTTTCATTAGATTTAACTTCTCATATCCAGACACCCACATACTATTCAATTTCCCGATCTCAACACTCAATTCTCATTCGTCCATTGGTCCTGAGGACAAAATTTTCAGAAATCTCATTTCGAGGAGTGCAGAGGCTGAGGAGGGCTGGGATGGAGCGTGCGCCCGCCCCGTGCCCCTGTGGGGACCTATCTGCCGTGTCTCCAGTGAGCCTATCACTTCTGCTGCCTGCTGTTGGGGTACACAGCCCCCCCTCTGCCAGGGGGCACTGGCTTCGTCGCAGCATCACACGCCCTCTGGAAAAGGCGGGGGTGTTGAGAGCCTGACCTTGCCGTATTCTTTCTTCTTGCAGGTGGGACAGGCCTGGTCGGTGAGGGGTGCGGAGAGTCACCATTCCAGCCCGGCCAGGGACTCCGTCATCAGGAAAGGCAGACCCTGTGGCTCGCCCTTTGCCTCTGCGCCTGGCCTCACAGGAAATTTCCAAGGTGCTCAGTGACATACAGAGTGGCATTCTGGAGCCAGCCGGGGGCTCTCGGAATCTTCTCCTGATCTGCTAAGTGGCATTGCTACCAGGCTGGGAATCCTTTGCACCATGGGAGGAGTGACTGCGCTAGGAGTGCTGGCCGCCTGGCAGTGTCAGAGCCTCATGGTGATCTGCACATCTGGGTCCATGTGGCCTCCGGAACCCCTTTCTCCCCATTCTGTCCAAACGGCAGCCCCTTCCCCCGGGCACTGCCCGGGGCAGAGACAGCAGGGACCTTGGGAGTGATCAGTTTTTATCCTGCCCCTTCGGGCCACCCCCAAAAAGGGGCAGGGGACCAAGTGGGGTTCTGGATGCTTCCATCTTGCTTCTGGTAAGATTGCTCGAGGGCCCTGGACTCAGGTGCCTCCTCGTGCGTTGGGAGGTAGTGCCGCAGGGAGCTGGGCTCTGTCTGCAGAGCAGCTGCCTCAGCTCCAAACTGCATGGCCCAGAGCCTTCCATTTTCCAAGAGCAGCTGAAAGTCTGGAGATCTGAATGTTGGCAATGGATTCTAACTTTGACAGAACCACTCCCTGGCATCGAGCGGGGCTCAGCGTCAGCTCTGGGGGGCAGTCAGGGCCCAGGACGTGGGTGAGGCCCCCTATCCCCAACGCCAGCCCAGAGGCGCACCCCACAAAAGGGGGACCCCTGTCACGGAAGCGGCCCTGGGCAGCCAGGCGCTGTGAGAGAAGGAAACCAAATG
>PVKP010042482.1:0-18041 GCA_004027715.1 Plecturocebus donacophilus
CAATATTCAAGTCCAGGAAATACAGAGAACACCACAAAGATATTCCTCAAGAAGAGCAACCCCAAGGCACATAATCGTCAGATTCACCAGGGTTGAAATGAAGGAGAAAATGCTAAGGGCAGCCAGAGAGAAAGATTGGGTTACCCACAAAGGGAAGCCCATCAGACTCACAGCAGATCTCTCAGCAGAAACCCTACAAACCAGAAGAGAGTGGGGGCCAATATTCGACATCCTTAAAGAAAAGAACTTTCAACCCGGAATTTCATATCCAGCCAAACTAAGTTTCATAAGCGAAGGAGAAATAAAATCCTTTATGAACAAGCAATTACTCAGAGATTTCATCACCACCAGGCCTGCTTTACAAGAGCCCCTGAAAGAAGCACTAAACATAGAAAGGAACAACCAGTACCAGCCACTCTAAAAACATATAAAATGGTAAAGAGCACGTACACAATTAAGAAACTACATCAACTAACAGTCAAAACATCCAGCTAGCATCAAAATGGTAGGATCAAATTCACACATAACAATATTAACCCTAAATGTAAATGGGCTAAAAGCCCCAATCAAATGACACAGACTGGCTAATTGGATCAGAAGCCAAAACCCATCAGTGTACTGTATCCAGGAAACCCATCTCACATGCAAGGATACACAAAGGCTCAAAATAAAGGGATGGAGGAAGATTTACCAAGGAAATGGAGAGCAAAAAAAAGCAGGAGTTGCAATTCTAGTCTCTGAATAAAATAGACTTTAAACCAACAAAGATCAAAAGAGACAAAGAAGGACATTACATAATGGTAAAAGGATCAATGCAACAAGAAGAGCTAAGGATCCTAAATACATACGCACCCAATACAGAAGCACCCAGATACATAGCAAGTTCTTAATGACTTACAAAGAGACTTAGACTCCCACACAATAATAGTGGGAGACTTTAACACCCCACTGTCAATATTAGACAGATCAATGAGACAGAAAATTAACAAGGATATACAGGACTTGAACTCAGACCTGGACCAAGCGAACCTAATAGACATTTACAGAACTCTCCACCCCAAATCCACAGAATATACATTCTTCTCAGCACCATATCACACCTACTCTAAAATTGACCACATAATTGAAAGTAAATCACTCCTCAACCAATGCAAAAGAATGGAAATCATAACAAACAGTCAGACCACAGTGCAATCAAGTTAGAACTCAGAATTCAGAAACTAACTCAGAACTGCACAGCTTCATGGAAATGGAGCAACTAGCTCTTGAATGCTGACTGGATAAAAAACGAAATGAAGGCAGAAATAAAGATGTTCTTTGAAACCAACAAGAACGAAGACACAACATACCAGAATCTGTGGGACACATTTAAAGCAGTGTCTAGAGGAAAATATATAGCAATAAATACCCACATGAGAAGCAAGGAAAGATCTAAAATCGACACCCTATTGTCAAAATTGAAAGAGCTAGAGGAGCAAGATCCAAAAAACCCAAAACCTAGCAGAAGACAAGAAATAACTAAGATCAGAGCAGAACTGAAGGAGATAGAGACACAAAAAAAACCCTTCAAAAAATCAATAAATCCAGGAGCCGGTGTTTTGAAAAGATCAACACAATAGACCACTAGCCAGATTAATAAAAAAGAAAAGAGAGAATAATCAAATAGATGCAATAAAAAATGATAAAGGGGATATCACCATAGATTCCACAGAAATACAAGCCATTATCAGAAATTAATACAAATAATTCTATACACATAAACTAGTAAACCTGGAAGAAATGGATAAATTCCTGGACACTTGCATCCTCCCAAGCCTAAACCAGGAAGAAGTCGAAACCCTGAATAGACCAATAACAAGGTCTGAAGTTGCGGCAGCAATTAATAGCCTACCACCCAAAAAAGGCCCAGGTCCAGATGGGTTCACAGCCGAATTCTACCAGACATACAAAGAGGAGCTGGTACCATTCCTTCTGAAATTATTCCAAACAATCCAAAAAGAGGGAATCCTCCCCAAATCATTTTATGAGACCAATATCATCCTGATACCAAAACCCGGCAGAGACTCAACAAGAAAAGAAAACTTCAGGCCAATATCCATGATGAACATAGATGCAAAAATCTTCAATAAAATACTGGCAAACCAATTGCAACAGCACATCAAAAAGCTTATCCACCATGATCAAGTAGGCTTCATCCCGAGGATGCAAGGCTGGTTCAACATATGCAAGTTTATAAATGTAATCCACCACATAAACAGAACCAAAGACAAAAACCACATGATTATCTCAATAGATGCAGAGAAGGCCTTTGACGAAATTCAATAGCTGTTTATGCTAAAAACCCTCAATAAACTAGGTACTGATGGAACGTATCTCAAAATAATGAAAGCTATTTACAACAAACCCACAGCCAATATCATACTGAATGGGCAAAAACTGGAAGCATCCCTTTGAAATCTGGCACTAGACAAGGATGCCCTCTCTCACCACTCCTATTCAATATAGTATTGGAAGATCTAGCCAGAGCAATCAGGCAAGAAAAAGAAATAAAGAGTATTCAATTAGGAAAGGAGGAAGTCAAATTGTCTCTATTTGCAGACGACATGATTATGTATTCAGAAGACCCCATTGTCTCAGCCCAAAATCTCCTGAAACTGATAAGCAACTTCAACAAAGTGTCAGGATATAAAATCAATGTGCAAAAATCACAAGCATTCCTATACACCAAAAACAGACTTAAGGAGAGCCAATCAAGAATGAACTGCCATTCACAATTGCTACAAAGAGTATAAAATACCTAGGAATACAACTAACAAAGAACATAAAGGACCCCTTCAAGGAGAACTACAAACCACTGTTCAACAAAGTAAGAGAGGACACAAACAGATGGAGAAACATTCCATGCTAATGGTTAGGAAGAATCAATATCATGAAAATGGCCATACTGCCCAAAGTAATTTACAGATTCAATGCTATCTGCATCAAGCTACCAATGACCTTCTTCACAGAAATGGAAAAAACCACCTTAAACTTCATATGGAACCAAAAGAGAGCCCACATAGCCAAGACAATTCTAAGCAAAAAGAACAAAGCTGGAGGCATCACACTACCGGACTTCAAACTATACTACAAGGCTACAGTAATCAAAACAGCATAGTACTGGTACCAAAACAGAGATATAGACCAATGGAACAGAACAGAGGCCTCGGAGGCAACACCACACATCTACAACCATCTGATCTTTGACAAACCTTTCAAAAACAAGCAATGGAGAAAGGATTCTCTGTTTAATAAATGGTGTTGGGAAAACTGGCTAGCCACATGCAGAAAACAGAAACTGGACCCCTACCTGACACCTTACACTAAAATTAACTCCAGATGGATTAAAGACTTAAGACTTAACACCATAAAAACCCTAGAAGAAAATCTAGGAAAAAACATTCAGGACATAGGCATAGGCAAGGACTTCATGACTAAAACACCAAAAGCATTGGCAACAAAAGCCAAAATAGACAAATGGGACCTAATCAAACTCCACAGCCTCTGCAGAGCAAAAGATACAGTCATTAGAGTGAACCGGCAACCAACCTAATGGGAAAACATTTTTGCCATCTACCCATCTGACAAAGGGCTAATATCCAGAATCTACGAAGAACTAAAACAGGTTTACAAGAACAAAACAAACAAGCCCATTCAAAAGTGGGAGAAGGATATGAACAGACACGTTACAAAAGAAGACATATATGAGGCCAACAAACATATGAAAAAATGCTCATCATCACTGGTCATTAGAGAAATGCAAATCAAAACTACAATGAGATACCATCTCACACCAGTTAGAATGGCGATCATTAAAAAATCTGGAGACAACAGATGCTGGAGAGGATGTGGAGAAATAGGAACACTTTTACACTGTTGGTGGGAGTGTAAATTAGTTCAACCAATGTGGAAAGCAGTGTGGTGATTCCTCAAGGACCTAGAAATAGAAATTCCTTTTGACCCAGCAATCCCATTACTGGGTATATATCCAAAGGATTATAAATCGTTCTACTATAAGAACACATGTACACGAATGTTCCCTGCAGCACTGTTTACAATAGCAAAGACTTGAAACCAACCTAAATGCTCATCGATGATAGACTGGACAGGGAAAATGTGGCACATATACATCATGGAATACTATGCAGCTATAAAAAACGATGAGTTTGTGTCCTTTGTAGGGACATGGATGAACCTGGAAACCATCATTCTCAGCAAACTGACACAAGAACAGAAAATCAAACACCACATGTTCTCACTCATAGGTGGGTGTTGAACAATGAGAACACATGGACACAGGGAGGGGAGCATCACACACTGGGGTCTGTAGAGGGGAAATAGGGGAGGGATAGCAGGGGTTGAGGAGTTGGGGAGAAATAGCATGGGGAGAAATGCCTGATATAGGTGATGGGGAGGAAGGCAGCAAATCACACTGCCATGTGTGTACCTATGCAACAATCTTGCATGTTCTTCACATGTACCCCAAAACCTAAAATGCAATTAAAAAAGAAAGCTAGAATAGATGCAATGCATTTGGGGCAAAATCGTAGGTAGAGATTAGTCCCTATGACCACCTCCTCATCTCCTACCCTCTCCTATTATTTTCTTCTTTTTACTCTCCAGAATTCTAATAATACAAGTACTGGAGCCAGCATTCAGCTTATCGTTTTCTACTCATGCTGTCTTGTCTCTTATCTCTGTTTTTTTTTTTTTTGAGTATGAAAACAGAATATGGTACAGTATAATAGAGTATGTAACTCTATGATAAGTATGGTGTAGTGTAATAGAGAATATAACTGGTCTATATCCCTAGTTTCTGACACAGAGCTTCAAAAAACCTTGGAATTTTTTGTGTGACAGGAGTGTCTTTGTTATGCTAATGAAGTGATTTATGGTGGACCCCTAGATAGCTTCAGGATGGGGGATGGTTTCCAGAAGGACCAACCATGTGATTAAAGGGTTGGAACTTTGGGCCAGCTCAACTTTCAGGGAAGGTAGTGGGGCTAGGTATTAAGTTCAACCACATAACCAATGGTTTAATCAATCTTGCCTATGTGATAAAACCCCAGTGAAAACTTTGAACTTCAGGGTTAAGTGGAGCTTCTTGGTTGGTCAACATATTGTTCTCTAGGGAGGGTGATGTACCCTGACTCCACAAGGGAAGGGTATGGAAACTTTGTGTCCAGGATCCTTTCAGACCTTGTCCTGTGTGTATCCTTAGATGAGACTGTAATAATAAGAATAGCACTTTTCATGAGTTCTGCGAGTTGTTTTAGTGAATTATGAAACCTGATAATGTCATGGGAACTCTTGAATTTGTATCTGGGCAGTCAAAAGTATGGGTGGTTTCCTGAGAATTGGGGCTGGTATCTGATCTAAAGTCGGGGCAATATTGTTGGTGATTGTGCCCTTAAACCGTGGAGTCCAATGCTAACTCCAAGTAGTTGTTTTCAAAAAATTGATGTCAGAACAATAGCATAATTTTCCCTAGTTTTAGCAGCCACATCTAGATTAATATATGTAAAGCTTACCTTTGGTGTGTATTCTACATCAACAAGTTAAAATGAAGGCAGCAGATCCAACAGTGTATTATGGGTGAAAGCAGTCTGTTTTTGTGACGTGTACCTGTAATTTAGATAATTTTAAAAATTATGTATCTATATATATCTATGTATCTATATATCTATCTAATCTATCTATCCATCTATCCTGTCATCTTTTTTTATTATTATTATCACAGCTCCCTTAGCCCAGAATTCCTATTGTGGATATTATGTATATATTTGGAGAACTACAAATTGTGGCCTGATTAAATACTTCTAAGTCCCAAATGTACTCCAAAGCAGATACTTAACCAGTTCATGCCTGTAGAATTTTTCAGTCTCAGCCAAAGAGCAAGGGCAAGTGGTCTGTGTGTGTGGTGTGTGTGTGTGTGTGTGTGATGATTGCCTTTGTTCTGGCTTGTAGGGGGGTAGAATCCTTCCTCAATTCTTTTTCTGGGGTGTAGTTGAAATAAAAACTTCACTCACTCAGCCTCTTGTTCCTTCTTTCTTTTTTGACGAATATTATGGGCTACTTTATGTAATAGAGGATACTTCAGATGTCACCTGGCCTAAAATGTTGTTGCATGGGGATAATATCAGAATGAATTTTTCATCTGTCTAGTCTGGACTTTTAGCCCTTTGCCCCCAATTTCAAAAGAGCAACCTTCAGTGGGATCCTATCTATAGAATACCGTCAGATTTTCTATCAAGGCTTTCAATACCTTATACCCTTTAATAGAAGTCTGCCTTTCTATCTGCATCTCTCTTAACATTCTTCCAAATCAAGGCCAGGACTAGAATGAAATAAAGAAAGAAGCTGTCACTCTCAAGTGCCTCACACTACTCCAGGCCTTACCCCACTTTGCCTGCAGTCAAGCCCCACTGGAAAATCTCTTGTTTTCCCAAACTGTACTATGTGCTTTACTATTTTTATGCCTTTCTACATGCTGTCTGTTCAATCTTCAATGTTCCTATAATTCTTTTTTATCTATGGGAAACATCCTTTTGGGCACAGATCAAATTCGAGGGCCTTTTTGAAGTCTGATACCTCCTCATCCTTATCCCTTGCCCCTTGGTAGAAAGTAATTCCTCCATTCTTTACGCAATATTTTATTTGCCCTTATTTTAGCACCTGCTTCTTTATATCATATATTGGAGTCTTTTTTTTAATGAGTAACAAACTAGTGTTGAGGGACAGGTAGCATAGAGAAAGAAGCTTGGACTCTGGAAGTGTGATTCAAACCTCAATCTGTCTGACCACAAAGCCTGAATGTTTACTACTTAAAATAGTAATTAGTGTTAATATTAAGATTTATTGGGTGATTTCTATGTGCCAGGGTACTCTACTAAGGGCTGTAAATGTATTCACTTAGTTAATCCTCAAAACAAATTTATGGGGTAGGTGCTGCTATTGTATCCATTCTACATATGAGGAAGCTGAGGAACACATTGATTAAGTGGCTTAGCCAAGCTCACTGAGTTGGTTACCAGAGGAGATGATATTCCCACTTTAGTGGTTTGAATCTGGCGCTGATGTGCATTTATTTCTATGCTATGTCTATATTCCTGCAGTGCTAGTTATCACTAAAAGCTTCCGTAATCATTGTAACTGTCTTTATAATCAGATCTTCTGTTCCTCAAAGCTTGTAGCAAAGTATTTATTATAAAGAAATTTAACCTGAATATTGTTAGACCTCCTGTCCCTTATGCTTTTTTCCCTGTTTATCCATCTACTCCACCCTTTCCTTCCTACTCAACCCAATGTCCATTGCAGTATATTATTTTTACTATTCTCCTACCTCATCTAGTGCCTGGCTCCACTGTCACAGAAAAACTCCAACTCTGGATAAATCCCAAGTATCTACAACTTTCTATATCTGTGTTGTTTAGTGGACCAGGAAAAATTAATCATATTGTTCTAATTGTCAACACTGTAAATGTGTTTTTCTCAATATCAGTACAGTCCTCTGAATTGAAAGCAGATAATCTTTGATATCTTTATAATCTGGATATTTCACAAGGGTGCACCTTCACACAATGATTTTCTGAATTGAAACTAGGTTTATCTATTATCCCAAGTATTTAATGTACCTCTGGACCTCCTAGATAAGTCAGAGTTTGGCTTCTGATTAAAGCTTTTCTTTTCAATCTGGAGCAGAATCCAGTTTTCAGACTTCTAGCAATCATTAGGCCAAGTGTTGAGAATTCCTGGCTTTTCTTTCCTGGGAAACATGAGTTCTGCTACTGTAGAGGTAGGTGCTCACTGATGCTCACAAGTCAGGAATTCTTACTCATTGAAGAGCTGTTTTGTGCCTGAGCACCTTTAGGATTGTTCCATTTTCATGTAACAAGGAATTCAACTAGAACTAACTTAGTAAGGAAATTAATTATCCAAAGATTGTAAGCACTGAAGTAGGGCCGCCTTGATGGTTGTTTAATTCAGCGAAGGACTCAGCTTTTTTCCATCTCTTTCTTCTGCCATTCACAATATCAACTTCCCTCCTCAGGCTGGTAGCTTGATGGCTACAACAGTTCCTGGAGGTAAGCAACTTCCTGAGGAAGAATACAAGACAATCTTTTCTGATGCCTTTTGCTTATGAATGAAGATACTTTCCTCAGAAGTCCATCTGTAACCTTCCCCTAATGTTTCATTGAGTGGAATTAGATCAATGCCTCTTCCTAAACAAGAGAGTACCAAGGGTTGGATTATCCCTAGACCAAAAACACTCCTGGAAATGGAATTAGCCTCTCTGTGACATGTGACTAAAAGGAGGAGATAAAGAGTAACCTGCAGTGGCAACTGTGCGAAAATGGCATCCTTTTAGTAAAGAGTTATGGCAAGCAACATAGAATATACAAAGCACTGAGGCTACAGCAACAAAGAGCTCAGTGACACTGTCTTAGCAATAATGACCTTTAAAAACCATGTAGTTCTCATCTATTCTTTCCTACTTTCTCCAGCCCACCCCATAATATGAATAGATCAGAATTTCTAAAAGAACTAGAAAGACCTGATGCACATGGTATGGCATATCAAATGGTTTTCTGAGTGTACACAAGAATCCTGTAAAGTAGTTAATGCCAGCTCCCTTTTAAGGATGAAGAAACCATGTTATAAAGACATTATGTACCTTTGCTAAAGTTACACAAATAGTTAGTGATAATGTCTGTATTCAGACTTTGGACTGTCTGGCTCTGAAGTCTGGGTTCTCCCTACTCTATTATACAAACTCACTTTAGAATGTACTCCCAGGGCTCAGAAACTGGTTAGTCTAAGTGAGCACCTAACAATCATTAGGCAGTTAATGTAAACTATAAATTCTAATAGTATCATGCACTGCCTCTTGATGATGGTGGTGGTAGTAGTGACATAGACAACTTTTCTCTCCTAGCATTGTTACAGTTCCTCAGACTTCATTACCAAGAATATATTTTAAAAAATATTTAAAATTTTGTTTTGTAGAAACAAGGTCTCACTAATTTTTCCAGGCCTGTCGAATTCCTGGGCTCAAGTGACCCTCCCAACTTGACCTCTCAAAGTGCTAGAATCACAGGCATGAGCCACTATACACAGCCATTATCGGGAATTTTGATTCAGGAGGTCAAAATTCTAATTTGTACTGCATGTTGCAAATTTATGGGCTGAGATGTCAGGTTCAGGGAGCCCCATAAATTTCCTGTACCTGGGAGGGAAAAGAGCTAATATTTATGGAGCAGCTAGATTTCCAAGGGCAACCTAATCCCCAGATGTGATATACAGCAGAAAAGAAGCAGACAAAAGCAATGTGCACTCCTCTTTTTTTTTTTTCAATAGAGACGGGGTCTTGCTTTGTTGCCTAGGCTGCTCTCGAACTCCCAGACTTAAGCGATCCTTTCGCGTAGGCCTCCCGAAGTGCTGAGATTACAGATATGAGCCACCACACCCAACCTGTTTTAAATTTTTTATTTTTTATTTTGCACTGCTCTTTAGCTGCCCTGTTAAAACCCATAGCCAGACTTCCAGTTTCAGTTTCAATATATAAGAACTTGTAAGTCATTGCTCCTGTACTTATAACCAGAAAAAAATCTGAACAAACTGAGAATCAACAACTTTTCTTAGATTCTTCAAAGAACTGAGGTATAGGGCAATTGACCACCCCAAATCTGAAGAAAAGGAAAATCCAGAGAGTCATAGCCTATTTCTTCTTTCATAGAACAGAAACTGCTAGAGTTATAAATAGGTAAGAGTATTTAAATGGTAATTTTGATGAATCACTGCAGACTGAGTGTGGAATAATATGAGCGTGAGAAACTCCTGAGGACCTGCAGTCAGGGAGGTCCCCACACTTATGGGCTTTACTTTTAAGAACCCTACCATATTATTGCAGTGAAGAACCCCAAAATATCTCCTCATGGCTCCTGCAGTGGAAAGGGAACTGTACTCTTGTGAAATACACCCAGAACCTTCTTCATTAAAAAAATGAAAGAAAGAAAAGGGAAAAAAAAGCCTATTCTGCAGTGTAAAAGACTTTACCAGAGCCTCATCTCAGCTGAGGGAAAGGCATTTTTCCTATTCCAGCCCCCTTTAGGTTTCTAGTCTCATGTAAAGGAGAGAAAGGAGCTAAAATAAAATTCTTATGAAAATCAAAGCCCAGGGACACAGGCCTACAAAAGACTGAAATTTAATCATAATATTATAGAACACTTCCTCTCCTCTGCATTTCACCACCAGGCTAACAGGGCTCTAGTATAATAATAGTGGATAACAGCTAAAAGAGCTGCAAAATGTAAACTCCCTGAGAAGTATATTTAGGGAAATGCTAGAAATCAAAAATACTGTAACAGAAATGAAGCATGCCTTTGATGGGATTATCAGTAGACTGGACACAGTTGAGGAAAGAATCCGAATGCTTGAGTAGCAGCCTGTAACTTTTTTGGCACCAGGGGCAGTTTTCATGGAAGACAATTTTTCCACAGACTGGGGGTGGGGGGCATGGTTTCAGGATGATTGAAGTGTGTTACATGTATTATGTACTTTATTTCTATTATTATTACATTGTAATATATAATGAAAAATTATACAACTCACCATAACGTAGAACCACTGGGAGCCCAGAACTTGTTTTTGTAAAACTAGATGGACCCATCTGGAGGTGAAGGGAGGCAGTGACAGATCATCAGGCATTAGATTCTCATAAGGAGCATGCAACCTAGATCCTTGGCATGTGTAGTTTACAATAGGGTTTTCGCTCCTATGAGAATCTAATGCTGCCACTGATCTTCCGGAAGGCAGAGCTCAGGCGGTAATGCAAGTAATGGGAAGTGGCTATATATACAGATGAAGATTTGCTGGCTAGCCTACCACTCACCTCCTCCTGCTGTGTGACCCAGTTCCTAACAGGCCATGGACCCAGTCCATGGCCTGGGGTTTGGGGACTCCTAAGCTTGAGAATAGGTCAACAGTGTAAACCAAAAAGTATCTGAGACATGTCTCAATCAATTTAGAAGTTTATTTTGCCAAGGTGAAGGACATTCCCACAAGAAAAGAACATGGAATCACAGAAACAGTCTGTGGTCTGTGCCTGTATCCAAAGATGATTTTGAGGGCTTCGATATTTAAATGGGAACAGCAGGTTAGAGGGAAAAGAGGGAGGGTACGGTAATCCACATGATGTAAGGGAAAAGGAACAGAAAGGGGAATAGTCAGTTCTGTATTCCTCTGGCTCTCAGTAAATCAGCACTTTACATAAGATAAAGTGAACATGTAGTACTACCTGTGAAGATACTTAATCTTTTATCTGTAGCCATCTGCTTAGGAACAAAAAGAAAGACATTTTATTACACAACTCAGCTTTCAGCTT
This sequence comes from Plecturocebus donacophilus, assembly GCA_004027715.1. Lineage (NCBI taxonomy): Eukaryota > Metazoa > Chordata > Mammalia > Primates > Pitheciidae > Plecturocebus > Plecturocebus donacophilus. The sequence goes on from PVKP010042482.1 coordinate 11,423, forward strand.
AATATTTCGTTTTGGCATAGTGAATCAGGGTCCTGAGTTTTTCTTTTCTTTTCACAATAGAAACTTCCAAATTGAAATGAAAAAAAAAAAAAAAGAACCAAATATTGAAGAACTGTGGGATCATTTTAAAAGGTGTAAGATGTGCATAGTTGGAATACTAGAAAGAAAACAGTGAATTTGGAGCAGAAGAAATATTTGAATTAATAACAGCTGAGAATTTTCCAAAATTAATGACAAATATCAAGCTATAGATCCAGGAATTTTAGAAAACACCAAGCAGGATAAATGCCAAAAATGTCTACACCTAGGTGTTACCAGTGGAAGGTCTCCAAGTTACTGGCAGTAAATCCATATAGGTCTGCAGCAAACGCAATTCTTGTCTCCTCAGAAGAAAAAATTTGACTGAGGGGCATAAAGCAGAAAAAGAGACCAAGTCAAATGTCAGAGCAGGAGTGGAAGTTTATTTAAAAAGGCTCCAGAACAGGAAAGAAAGGGAAGTAAGCTTGGAAGAGACCCAAGCGGGCAACTTGAAGGACAAGCTCTATGTTTAACCTTGATCCTAGGACTTTATAGGCTGGCCCGTTTCCCATGATTCTTCCATTAGTGTGGGCTGCCCACATGTGAAGTGCCCTCCTTAACATTGGGAAGTTATCACACACAGTGTGTTTAGAAATTTGTATGCATCCCCATCTGAGGCTTTCTTCCCTTTTCCAGTGGAGTGCCCCCGGAAGGTCATACTCTGTCATTCTGTCTCTTAATGCATATGCCTGGGAAGTTGCTTCTCCTTGGTGCTTGCATTCAGTTAACACTTTAGTGCAATTGGTGTGGACTATCAGAAAATGGCCTCTCCCTCATGCCAGCTGCCAACTTCTCACTTTTAAAGAGGCAATGGGATAATTGCCAAACCAACACCTGACATACCTAGTGAGTGAGAGCCCTCTCTTGCCCTGCTCATGCCTGTCTAACTACCTGTAACATTACCCCCTCAAGATCCCAAGACTCCAAATCTTTTGGGAAAAATGGACAAAAGTCAGTCTTCTGTAACTGCTTCCCACTGACAAAGGGACAGTGGTGGTTCAGTGAGTCTTGGCCTCTTGCTAGCTGTCAGGGCAGGAGGGTCATTCCATGGGTTGGTGAAAGCAGTATCTGAGACAAGGACAGGATTTTGCCTCCTCCCTGTCCCAATGATGAGCAGTCTAGGTGTTCCCCATAGAAGGGTGCCTCTTGAATATTGAGAGGATGATATCCCTCACTGAAAATCATCTGTAGTTTGATGACCCATTCTTTTTGTTTCTTCTGAGCTGCATCAAGAGATTATTGGTTGGTTTACAGGAATAAGCTGGGTTAGTCAAAATGCAGACAAAAACTTAAAACAACTGATGAGATTAGAATCTAATGCTATATAATAATTTTTGAAAAATATTTTTCTCTCTCCAGTCCTTTTTTTTTTTTTTTTTTTTTTTGAGACGGAGTCTTGCTCTGACGCCAGACTGGAGTGCAGTGGTGCAGTCTCGGCTCACTGCAACTTCTGCCTCCTGGGTTCAAGTGATTCTTCTGCCTCAGCCTCCCGAGTAGCTGGGATTACAGGCGTGTGCCACCACGCCTGGCTAATTTTTTTGTATTTTTAGTAGAGACAGGGTTTCACCATGTTGGCCAGGATGGTCTCGATCTCTTGACCTTGTGATCCGCCCACCTTGGCCTCCCAAAGTGCTGGGATTAGAGGCGTGAGCCATCCTTTTTTTTTTTTTTTTAAATCATGAGAGGACTGATTTGTTTAGAAAGTAAACTTTAGTCTTATTATACTTCTTAGCATGATTATTTGCATAAAGCACAGCAAGAATATTTATTTTTCACATGGGCTTTTAAAATCCACTTTGATGGAACTATGTTCCATAAGTAATCTCAGGTAAGACTTTTAAAAGCTGAGCCCACCCATGGGTTTGTACCCTCAAATACCTATGAATTGAGTAAATTTCTCTTTTTTTAAGGTTCCAAAATAACTTGGGGCTCCTGGGCCTGTCAGAAAATGACACTCTTTACATACCACAGGTCAGGAACCCTGTTTAGAGACAGTGTAGACAAGGTATGAGGCCAGTTTTCCCAAAGAGCTTTTATTGGCTCTGTAAGTCAAGCTTGATTCCTTAAATGAAGGCATGTCATTCCAGTCAAAGACCTGGTAAAGCAACCAGTTTCTCCAATTGCCCTGTTGCGAAAGAAAGCATTCTTATTGCACTTATGCAAATAACTATATTGCCATAAGTTAGGAATACTCACAAATTATTTCCAAATTCTGGAAAAGTCACATAGAGAGAAAGGAATATGCTCCAAATGTTTTCACATGACTATACTCAATTGTTAAAAGCTGTAAATAGCTCAAACGAAAGTTTTCTTGGCTCTGAAAAACAAAGGATCAGCAACGTTTTAAGCAAAATGTTTAAAAAATATGACCTCAGTCTTTTATTAGTTCTGTCCATTCAGTTAAAACCTGTTCTGCTTGATATTCGTAAACATTTCAGCTCTCCATGGTAGTCCTGAAAGGTATTTTTTCCTTTATTTTAATGTCACAATTCCAAAGTTGCTAGAAACTTGCATTTAGGAACACCTGTCAGTTCTATAGCTGATTATAAAACACTATTTAAAGAGGATCAAAACAAGACAATTGCCTGTGGATGAGAAAAAGTCTTAGGGCAGCCACAGTTCAAGACACAATTGACAAGGAAATTTCTTTCTTCTGTGGCACACAAGAATTTTACATAACAGTTCTAATTGTTAATAACACTAAGTTATATCAGAGTCCATAATTTTGGAACACATATTAATAACATATTTATGCAAATACAGCCCAAAGAAAGCCAAATACTATTTCATATTTGACAATGCTTCCTTATACCAAATAAGCCAAGTATGTTGTTTTTGGGCTTTAGAGGACCTAATAGCTAAAACATTAATTAGGTCAGAAAAAGACATAATTTATAATTTAATTTTGGAAAGTTTGTCAAATGTCAAAGATTTTAAACACTTGATACTATAAAATCAAATCCCAGGTTACCATAAGTCATTCACTTAGCCAACCAATAGTTTATTTGAAAGGCAAACAAAAATATTTCATTATTTTTTAATATTACACAAAAATCTTGTTCAAGAGAGAAAGCTAAATTTCACCTTTGCATTAGTGTCAAACTGAATTCTTAATAAAACCTTACAGGCAAATCTATCTAATTTTAATGTCTGACAATAAGGTAAGATTCTCATAAACCTTTTATAACACTTTACAATTGTTCCAAGAAAACTCTGTTGGGCTTTTATTTCAATGTTCAATTTATGGAAAAACTGTGTAATACCCCTTTAACTTATCCAATATGTTTACACATATAATCTCTTTTGCAATGTATTTTTCACAAACTTTCCACAACTTGTTCAAACCCTCAGATGTTTCCTATCTAACTTAAAAATAATCCTTTAACTCTCTAAACTAGGCAAGAAATTCACATTCTCATGCTTTCTTGTAATCTTTTACCAAATGCACATTTTACTTTCCCTTGAACATCTTGCATGTAAAACTGTTTATTCAGTAGTTTCAAATACATGTTACACTGTTGACTCTTAGCAACTTTTGGTGAAAAACCTGGTTAGTAAGTGATTTTAATTATGTGCTAGATTTGGAGCCCAGAACACCAGACAGAACTGAAGATAAGGTCTGACTCATTCCAGCATAGCTAGGGGTATGGCTAACTCCACATGTTATTAGGCCTTATCTAGTGGTAAAGCAGGCAAGTTGAACAGTTTTCAAAAGCCAAAGAAACAGTTTATGACCTTAAAGCATTTAGCAAACCTAATATCTGACTTGCATAATTTAGATCAAATGTCTAAATTTTTGAAGAATATTTTTATTTTAATAATCCTAAAACTGTCTTTATTTCCCAAAGATTATTTAGGTCACATGAACCAAAAGGCATTACAGTTTTATTTTTCTGATAATATTTAAGCACTTATTTTTTAACACCAATTAATTAGAGCTCTTTTATATAAACATCACACACATGACACATAGGAAGACATACACAGAAGATTCAGTTGTAAGATTTTACATTTGCCACTTTTTGTTTCTCAATTGGATCACTGGCTTTGGGGTGGAGCCTTTAGAAGAACAGAGTGCAGAAAGCATGCAGTTTTCAGAGCCTAATAAGCAGGCACAGCTAGAAGGCACAAATGGATCCCCCAAATTAAGGGTCCCATCGTTATACTGGATCCTGGATCCCCAACAGAGAAATGCTATGGAGCAAGACAATACAATGATTTTACTGTGCATTTCATTGCAAAGTGATCCAGTGCTTATCAGCCCCATTCCCCATGGGAGTCTTATCTCTAAATGGGGGTTGGGGGGGTGAGGCGGGATGTTGCCTGTACCTTCCAGGTGGCCAAGAGCATGCTTCTCTAATCCAAACGTGCAAGTATTTCTCCATAGTTGCCATTAGCCATCCATATATTTCCTATCTGGTTTTTACCAAAGTTATTTTATAATGTGAGGCAATTTCTGAAGCTCCCAAATGTAAAAAACAGGTAACACAGTGCAAACAGAACAGAGCCTTAGATTTTAAGGGGGATCTATCCACTTTTAATTTCTGGGGTTCCATGAGGAAAACAGAGATTTTTCCCAAAACCTCTGGAGGGTCTGTGGTGCCTCCTCTGTTTTTCTCAAGGAGTCCCAAGCTGTTAGAAATTATCCTGGATCCTTTCATGTGTGTATCAAGAATGGCAAGAAAACAAAATGAAGAAAAGCAATTCAGTTGACTGAGAAGAAAAAAATCTTTTTTTCTTCAGAAAAATGATTCAAGAAGAGAAAAAAGCAAAGGCCTCTTAAATATATGGATAGCTTGGATATCTGCTTTTAACTAAGCTGAACTTTTGAACATAGTGTTCCTAAGAAAATCCTTTTAAATTTCTTATTACTTGACTTTAGCCTAGCCAAACAGCCAATACTTGTGGCTTTTGAACTTTACCAAAAGTAACCTCACAGGTGAAACCAATAAGCCTTAATTAAGGTTATGACTTACCCATGAGTGTATGAGGTATTTTCAAAGAGGTGGTAAGCAGTTTTTCAAGATTTAGAGTCTAAAAAGGTAGCTTTGACAAAGGAAAATTCAAGAAGGGAAATCAGAAGTTGTTCATTGAGGGGCAGAGAAAACATTGATATCTACCATTCCTAGAACTGGTTTGCACTGAGAGAGAGTAGCCAGAAGTCTGACTGGTAAGAATTCCTACCTTTCTACTAGCATGGCTGGCTGCTGGCATCTGGGTTCCCTTTCCCTGAGCAGCCCTGGTGACCCTGCTTGCTGCATCCTGGGGACCAAGCCACAACACCAAGGAGAAATAATCTTTTTCCATTTCATGGAACCTTTGAACTAGACAAAAGTCATTTTTTTCTGTTAGAAAGTTAAGGTTTGTACTGCATGTTGCCATGTGTGTCCTGAGAAGGGGGAGTAAATGAAGAAGTTATCTACATACTGTAGAAGTTATCCTCTCTCAAGAGATCGCTCAGTTAGATTTTTGCTAGGTCTTGTCTGAATAAGTGTGGGCTATTTTAGTCATTACCAGGGAATGGTGGGAGAATGGCAATTGGTCCCTTAAGTAATATAAAGGGGTGTGAATCTTTTGTTTTGAAGGAGGGGATATCATTTGCCCCACCCAACAGGCTTAGCTCTGTTTTCTTTATTCTACTCTTGGTTATAAAAGACTTAAGAAGCTAATCCAAGGACCTCCTGCACAGAGGTAATGGATTCCAAGGCTGACCCTTGTAATTGCCTCCCAGTTTATTTTATTTTATTTTAAGAATAAAAAGAATGAAAGAGAGAAAGAGGAAGAGATTTTAGAAAAAGAGAGAAAAGGAGAAAAAGAAACAGCAAAAGAAAGAAAAAAAGAATGAAAGAGAGAAACAAAGAGGAAGAGATTTTAGAAAAAGAAAAGGAGAGAGAAAGAAACAGCAAAAGAAAGAAAAAAAGAATGAAAGAGATAAACAAAGAGGAAGAGAAAGAGGGAGAGAGAATGGGATTCTTGTTTTACTGCCCGGGCTAGAATGCAGTCTAAAAATGGGTATTAAAAACCTCTTTTATGCCAATAATTGTGCTTAACAATGGAGACAGGAAGGAATAGGGGATGAAAATAACAAATAAGCAGCCAACCAATATTTTATTTAAACCTATGAAATGCTATGCAATTGCTGAGTAGTGATTTACTTCCAATTATGTGGTCACTTTTAAAATAGGTATAATGTGATGATGAGAAAAATGTATGTTTTGTGGATTTGTGGGAGGAGAGTTCTGTAAATATTTGTTAAGTCTAGTTGTTCCAGGTCTGAGTGCAAGTCCTGGATATCCTTGCTGATTTTCTATCTCGTTGATCTGTGTAATATTGACAGTGTAGTGTTAAAGTCTCCCACTATTATTGTGTGGGAGTCTAAGTCTCTTTGTAAGTCATTAAGATCTTGCCCTATGTATCTGGGTGCTCCTGTAATGGGTGCGTATATATTTAGGATCGTTAGCTCTTCTTGTTGCATTGATCCTTTCACCACCATGTAATGTCCCTCTTTGTTTCTTGTGTTCTTTGTTGTTTTAAAGTCTGT